>ML400611.1:0-15064 GCA_005239525.1 Nicotiana knightiana | reverse complement strand
ATAATAATAATAAGCTATCCCACGGTCGCGCATAATCCCTGCGACTCGTGTGCTGACTCGATATCAAGTGTGTGTATGTATATATATACATATATATATATATATATATATATATATATATATATATATATATATATATATATATATATATATATATATATCAAATAAAATCTCTCACTCCCACAAAAGAAGTCACATGCATGCAATTGGCACCATAGGCTTGCCCTTAATGTAAATCTCTACTAATGTAAGCTCGCTCGACCTAAAATCAAATAGAATTTTTTCATGGTTGTAATCTGGGCTAAGGGACGAGTTATTAATTGCAGCTAAAATAAGTGCTAGAATTCTTAGTGTAGTCAATTTTCTTCATTTTAACGGTGTTATTAATTGCAGCTCAAAGAAGTGCTAGAATTCTTAGTGTAGTCAATTTTCTTCATTTTAAACCAAATACATTGAAATTCTAACGTTTATAGTCTTGGGTGTTACAGGTGCATGCCTAGGAACTCCTCAAGAACTGGTGAATTGCTCGAAGCATTATCAGATCATGAGAAAATTTTCAAGGCACTGAATCGTGCAAACAAGAAAGGCAAAAAGCAACAAAACTCGAAAGAACAAATCGAACTAGACATGGATGACGGAATAGAAAATCCAATCAACAACAGAAACAATGTGAATGAACCAAACAATCAGGGTATGGTGCCTCTTGTACCAGAAGCAACATTGTATGATTCGGCACAACCCATCACCGACAATCTAGCAACCGCAATTGCAGTCCCTCAGATACAAGCAGAATCATTTCAAATCACAAACAAAATGCTACATTTATTACAGAATAAGGGACTGTTCTCAGGGTCATACATTGAAGATCCACAGCAGCATCTGAAGAATTTTCTGTCAATATGTGTCACGCAAAGGCAACCTAATGTGATTCCGGAAGCAATAAAGTTGTTATTGTTTCCATTCTCGGTGACAGGAGAAGCTCATTCTTGGCTTAATTCACTCCCCATAAACTTCATCACTACTTGGGAGGAATTAGTCAAGCAATTTTTGAACAAGTTCTACCCACCCAATAAAATTGCCAAACAAATTGATGATATATTGAGCTTCAGGCTGAGACCAACAGAATCACTACAAGAAACATGGGAGAGGTTCAAGGGTATGCTGGTTAAATGTCCACATCATGGCATTCTAGGTCAGATGTTGGGGCACAGGTTCTACATGGGACTGGCAGACGGCTTAAAGGCCAATGTTGATGCTTCAGTAGGTGGAGCATTTTTGAGAAAAACATTTAGAGAATGCAAGATCCTACTTGATAAGATGGCCCAAAACTCAGGAAGGATGACAAGAGGCTCTACAATCACTCATGCAGTTCATTCAGTGGCTTTGGACCCAAACAATTCCATAGCCGAAAATATAGCCACTTTAATGAAGCAAATGAGTATCCTCACCAAAAATATCGATGAATTAGGCTAGAAGCAACAGGTACACATAGTTGACCCAACTAATGGGGCTTATGTACACCATGCATTAACCAACCATATGTATGCTCGTGGAGTGCGGAAGGTGACAACCAGCACTATCAGGAAGACATGAACTATGTAGCCAACTATGGGGGACAGAGGCAAGGTGGTCAGAATTGGGGACAACAGAATCAACAATATAGACCAACACAACATCAGTACAATAACAACAACAATCCTGGAGCTATGCGACCACAGGGTCAAGTGGTGTCTTACCAAAGGCAACAGGGTTACAACCAGCAAAATCAATAGTTGGCTTATCAACAACCTCAACAACAACAGATTGTGAGACAAGATGATGGGTTTGTTGAACTTAAGGAATGCTGGACAACAACAACAAAATGTTGCAACAATTGATTGGGTTCACTGGAAAAATGCAAGAGAGAGTGGACTCACATGAATCAGCGATAAAGGGTATTGAGATTCAGTCAAGACAGATTTCGATGGCTTTAAATAATCATCCCCAAAGGGCGTTACCTATAGACACACGAATCAATCCAAAAGAGCAGGGCCCGAAGCAGCTTATGGCAGCAAGTCTACGAAATGGTATAGATATAGATCTGGAGCAAGAAATTTCTCACGAAAGACAACCTACTGAAACACTTGTGCCAATACCCATTGACATAGATGATTCAACAGGGTTAACTGAAGTGACGGTACAACATGCACAAGAGAGCACAAGAAAATAAAAAGAGGTTGCGAAGGAGACGGAGGTAGCACAAGAAACGACAGTAGAAGTAGTGCCTAAGCAAGATAAAACTCAAATCACAGGAAAGAAGCTACCTCCAGCACCATTCCCACAGAGATTGGCCAAATACCAAAAGGACGAGCAATATAAGAAATTCATGGAGATGTTGAAACAAATACATATGAATATTCCACCTATTGACGCTTTACGGGAGATGCCTGGGTATGCCAAAATGATGAAAGATTTAATGTCTCGTAAATTTGACTTCCAAGACTTTTCCACGGTTACATTGACACAGACATGTAGTGCAGTCATGACGAGACCCCATAGCTGAGAAGTTACCTAACCCAGGGAGTTTCACAATCCCATGCACGATAAGCAGCTATGTTTTTGCTAAAGCATTGTGTGATTTGGGGGCAAGCATAAACTTGATGCCCTTGGCTATCTACAAAAGGTTAGGAATTGGAAGAGCTAGACCCGCGTCCATGTTACTACAACTAGCCGACCGGACAGTGAAGAGGCCCTCTGGTGTCCTTCATGATATATTAGTACAGGTTGGGAAGTTTGTGTTCCCAGCAGATGTTGTCATTCTAGACTGCCGAGTTGATAAGGAGATTCTCATAATTTTTGGAAGACCATTCTTGGCCACTAGGAGATCTTTAATTGACTGTGAAATTGGATAGCTCAAAATGAGACTAAATGTTGAAGAAATAACATTCAATGTGCATAATCTATGCGGAGACCAAGTGAATTTGCTAACTGCTCTCTAATAGAAGTCGTAAATGTAATTTTGGAGGAGGAAGATGAGACCTTGAATGCTAAAGATCCTCTAGCAGCCTGTCTCATGAACTTAGGTGAAGTAAATGGAGAGGACTTGCAGAATGGGTGCTGGCTCTTGAAGGGCAAAGGTTTTGGAAAAGAGAGCTCGAATTTGAGCCTTTGAACTTAGAAGAAAGAAAAACTCCTCCAGCTAAGCCATCGATAGAAGAGCCACCAAAGTTGGAACTGAAGCCGCTACCACCTCACCTCAGGTATGATTTCTTGGGACTTAACTCAACTTTACCTTTTATTATCTCACCTGGTTTGTTATATGTGCAGAAGGAACAACTTTTGCAGGTATTGAGTGAGTGCAAAACTGCAATTGGTTGGAATTGCAGACATTAAGGGTATCATCCCGGCTTTCTGTATGCATAAGATTCTACTGGAAGATGGCCACAAACCTTCCAGAGAACATCAAAGAAGGCTGAACCCAACATGAAGGAAGTTGTGAAAAAGGAGGTGATAAAGTGGTTAGATGCGGGGATCATTTTCCCTATCTCCGACACCAAGTGGATCAGCCCAGTCTAATGTGTGCCTAAGAAATGTGGGATGACTATAGTGCAAAATGAGAAAAATGAGTTTATCTCAATAAGAACATTCACGGGATGGCGAACTTGTATGGACTACAGAATATTGAACAAGGTCACCCGAAAAGACCACTTTCCATAGCCGTTCATTGATAAAATGCTAGATAGATTGGCTGGGAGGTCCCACTTTTGCTTTCTAGATGGATACTCGGGGTAAATCAAATCTCCATTGCCTCGAAAGATAGAGAGAAAATGGCATTCACCTGTCCATATGGCGTTTATGCCTTCAGGAGGATGTCGTTCGGTCTATGCAATGCACCGCCACATTTCAAAGGTGCATGATGGCCATTTTCATAGATATGATAGAGGACATCATGGAGGTATTTATGGATGAGTTCTCGGTGGTGGGAGACTCATTCGATGATTGCCTAAATAATTTGAAAAGAGTGTTGAAAAGATGTGTCGAGACTAATCCGATACTCAACTAGGAAAAGTGCCATTTCATGGTACAGGAAGGTATAGTCTTGGGGCACCTAGTGTCGAATAAAGGAATTGAGGTAGATCGTGCAAAGGTAGATGTGATAGAAAGCTTCCACCACCCACTTCCATCAAACCAATAAGAAGTTTCCTTGGCCACACCGGTTTCTATAAACGATTTATAAAAGATTGTTCCAAAATTGCTAACTCCTTGTGTAAATTGCTTGAAAAAGATCACCCTTTTGTGTTTTCTGATGACTGCAGGGTAGCTTTTTAGGAATTGAAGAAGAGGCTGGTGACAACACCTATCATAGTTGCACCCGATTTGGAGCAACCATTTGAGTTGATGTCTGATGCGAGCGACTATGCTGTGGGAGCAGTTCTTGGTAAACGAAAAGACAAAATCATGCATCCAATATACTACGCAGGTAGAACTTTGAGTGGTTCCCAGCTAAATTACACAGTGACCGAGAAGGAAATTCTAGCAGTAGTGTTCGCATTTAACAAATTCAAGTCATACCTAATAGGCTCGAAGGTAATTGTTTATACTGACCATGCTTCTCTCAGGTACCTAATAGAGAAGAAGGAGTCAAAGTCGCGCATGATTCGATGGGTTCTATTGCTGCAAGAATTTGACTTGGAAATCCGTGACCGAAAGGGAATGGAGAACCAAGTGGTTGATCACTTGTCTAGGCTGGAAGGAGCCGAGAAGAAGGTTGAGGGGGAAGAGATTGTGGAGACTTTCCCGTATGAACAACTATTAGCCACGAGTCTTGAGATAGCGCCATGGTATGCAGACATTGCAAACTACCTGGCGAGCGGTATTGTTCCATATGGCCTTTCCTCTGTTCAAAACAAAAAGTTCTTTCGTGACTGTCGCATGTATTATTGGGATGAGCCTTATCTATTCAGGATTTGTGTTGATAACATGATCCGGAGATGTATCCCCAAGATAGACCAATCTTCTATTTTGCAGGCTTGCATGCGTCACCGTATGGTGGCCATTTCGGGGGAGTAAGAACAGCTGCGAAAGTGCTGGATTCGGGTTTTTACTGGCCGACATTTTTCAAAGATGCTCACTTATGGGTGAAGGGTTGTGATGAATACCAACGAACCGGGAATATTACCCGCTGACATGAGATGCCTATGAAGCCAATTCAGGAGGTAGAAGTGTTTGATGTATGGGAAATCGATTTCATGGGGCCTTTCGTCAGCTCATATGGAAACAAGTACATACTCGTAGCTGTGGACTACGTGTCAAAATGGGTGGAGGCTTCAGCGCTCCTTACAAATGATGCAAAGGGGGCAATTAGATTTTTGAGAAAGAATGTATTCACCCGCTTTGGCACTCCAAGGTAAATAGTCAGTAACGAAGGCACTCACTTCAATAATCGAGCCTTCGCAAAGTTGTTAGAAAAGTATGATGTATGCCACAATTTTTCCACCCCATATCATCCACAAACGAGTGGGCAAGTGGAAGTTTCGAACAGAGAGATAAAAACGTTTTGACAAAGACTGTGAATGCTACAAGAACGGATTGGGCGAGAAAGTTAGTGATCCACTATGGGCCTATCGTACTGCTTTCAAAACTCTGATTGGCATGTCGACGTATAAATTGGTGTTTGGGAAGGCGTGTCACTTACAAGTGGAGTTGTAGCATAGAGCTTTGTGGGCATTGAGGCAGCTGAATCTCGATAGAGAAGCTGCAGGTACAAGTAGATTCACAGAGTTGCACGAGCTTGATGAGTTTTGCTACCACGCTTTTGAGAGCACAAGATTATACAAGGAGAGAATGAAGATAATACATGACAAAACTATTCTTGAGCAGAGTTTTAAACCCGGAGATATGGTATTGCTATACAATTCAAGATTGAGGTTATTTTCGGGCAAATTAAAGTCAAGATGGTCCGGACCATTTAGTGTGGTAGAGATTCACCCCACCGGAGTTGTAGAGATTGTTGCAGCAAATGATTCTCGCACATTCAGAGTTGATGGGCACATGTTAAAACATTATTTGGGCATGGATGACGCGAAAGTAGTGTCAGTGACTCATTTGCTCGAGCCACCAAGGTTGAGTGAGCCTTAAGTGTGATTACCTGTGTCGTGTTGCGATGTTAAATCAGGCTCTTCATTGGAGGCAACCCATTATAATGTTGTATTCGTCGTGCCGCGACATTAACTAAGGCGCTCGTTGGGAGGCAACCCAATTCGTAGTTGATTTTTAGTGTAGTTAGAAGTTTTTCTTTTGGTTTTTAGGTACTAACAAGTTTGCAGGTGATTTTGGGCAAGTCGAGAAGGGCATTAAGCATCCATGAAGGAAACTAGGTGACGGAGCTCGCCTCGCGAGGGCTGAGGCGAGGTGTAACAGGCAACTGAGCTCGCCTTGCATGGGTTGGGGCGAGATGAAGCTCGCGTGATATTTGGAGTCGCAAGGGAAAAGGACAGATGGACCAAGAGACATACCTCGCTCCACAAGCCCTCTAACCCGCGTCTGAGCTCGCGTCGCGAGGGCTAGGGCGAGGTAACCAGCAGGCGTCGCCGGTAAGGAATTTCGGGCTTGTTTTTAATTGTTGGTTCCCTTATTTTACTCTAACCCCCTCACTTACACGCCCAAAACTTAACAAAATAAAACCCTAACCTAAACCAAACACACATCAATACACATCCAAGGCAAATCACTACTCAAAAGAAAATCCCTCACGCGCATCACTGCTCAAAAAGAAAATCCCTCCCCCTCACACACTCACGCAGCACTGCCCATCACTCTTCCTCCCAACTCCATTGAAGTCAACCAAGCTTCTCCTAGTTCCTTCACTTACAACAGCAGTTTAAAGGCAAATACCTCCCTTTCAAACAACTAAGGTATGATTTTTATCTCCTTTCTTTTGCAATTTCGAGTTGGATGAAGGTATGAAATTAGCCCCAAAATTTGGGGTTGTTCTTCATTGTAATAATGTTTTTTTTTTCAATCCCATGAACCCCATAGGAATGGTGTTGATACTGTTTGAACAAGTGGTAGTACGGAGCTCCCGAGCCGATTTGGGAGGGTGAGGCAATCCCTCACCCGTACAAGAACTCCATGGCGCTAGTGTATGCTAAGTGTTTGTTATAATGCCTCAAAGGCATTTTTTCCCCATTAGAGCACAAGTCTCTGGGATTTTAAGACTAGTGCTATGTAGTTGTGCACCGCTTTAAAATCTTAAGTGCGGGGTGGCTCACCGGTAGCCTGATGCTTCAAAATTTGAGGAAGCAACCATGTGTCATTGCTTGGTTCTCATGTTAAGGGTATGAGCTGAAGTCTGAGTAACCTCAAAACTTTTGGTAAGACCATGTGTTTAATGTTGTAATGCAGTTTTAACTGATCAATAATTACTTGTGTAGGAACAAATATGCCTTCGAGAAAAGATACCGACAAAGGGAAGGCTACTTCCACTGCTCCACCTAAGGCAAAGGCCACCTCAGCACCTTCCCCAAAAAAGATAAAATGGGGAGAAGCTACTTCCAGTCAAGGTGAAGGAGCACAAGCTATGGCAGCTATAGTAGCCATGCGTCCACAACCTCAAGGCCAACGGGATTTTGGCATCAAAAGCATACCCCTGCATACTAAGGATTGGTACAGGCGTTGTAGGCTAAAACATGTACATCCGGAAGTTGCTTGATCACGCTCAACTATGTCTAATAAAAGACTAAGCGGGCGTTGCAACTATAATCCGGGGTATTACGCCCAGAGTCGATCCCACATGGAGTTAACGTATCAATCAAGCCGTCAGAATACTAAACTTTTACTTAATCAACTTTCTCAAGAATTATGAATAGCAATTGATAGTGTTTTTACTACTTCTACCGAACAGAATTAATAACTGAAGATTAACTATCAATGCGGTGTAAACAATTAGAATAAAGGTCTAAGGTTATGGTTTCCCCCTTCGGTGAACTTCTTTCTTGGATACTTCCTATAGTTTGATTAGTTGTTTCTATCAATCATGAACACTCTAGCTACCATAAATCTCTCTCAAGTAATTATGATAATTTACTAGACGCACGCTCTCAAGTTACGAGATCTAGATTTCATTACAGCTCACATTAGATTGCACCCGAGGTATCATTATCTCTAATCCAACCTCTAAACCCTCGGTTATGACTTTCGTCTGTACTCCGGGAGTGATATTTTTCAAACAACTACCTAAATATGCACTCTCTCTCCAGTAGATACATAATAAATAGGCACAGTTAATTGAGGATCCTTTCAATTAACTACAACAAAAACGTAGTTGAACAAATAGAGATTAACAACCAACCAAAACTATATTAATATCACAATAAGTTCATCCCCCGAACGGGTTCCGCCAAAACCTTGGATTAAATAAATTAGCTACTCATGCTCATAGTAATCAAATCCAAAATAACTTGCAGAATTAAATTACAGAATAAGGAATAAAGGATGTAAAAATCAATGTTTTGATCTTCTGAGTAGTGTTCTACAATCTCCTCTTGTCTCTAATGGCAAAAGTCCTTCAAAGTTGTATTTTTTGGTCTATTTATATGTTTTGGGACAAACCCTAAACGTGTAGGATACTTCTAGTCAAACCGGAAAACACTTAAAGCCTTTAAAACTCATACTAGGCTGGATTGAGGACCATGCGTTATGGCCCAAACACCTGGCCGCCTGGCCATACCAGGCGTTACAGCCTAAACGCCTGGCTAACGCTTGGCATGGCCAGGCTTTACAGCCCAAACACCTGGCTATAGCTAGGTTCACTCCTTTTTGACTCTTGAGCGTATTTTTGACGTTTATTCATCCATTTAGCCCGGCTTCCATCTCCAATTCACCTACACATGAAATAGACTCCATTATGCTCAAACGAGGTGTATTTTTACCATTAACGCACATGAAATATAAGGCACATAATGCGTTAAACCATGAATTCTAGCCACACATCAACACCCCACACTTAAACATTTGCTCGTCCTCGAACAATTAAACTACACCCATGAACACAACTTATTTAAGCAAATCCCTTAACGCGTTATACCAAGAATTTTTAAAATAGTTTAAGCACAAAGGTGTGACATCCTCGCCTCAATAATCGACTCATACATACCATGCTTTATTCACAATTCACTCACTACTCTAACATAGAGGTCAACAACATTACCTTTCCCTCATGAATCATGTGCCCTCACCAAACTAAAGAGCTAGTTCCACACACAATGAAATTAAAGAACACTTAGGAACTCAAGATAGAAAGAATTCACTCACTCTCAGAAATAATATTCATATGCCACAAAAGATGCACCATAGGATTGCCCGTAGTGTACTACTCTACTAATCGAGCTCATTCAGTCTAGGATCAAGTAGGACTTTATTTGGTTGTAATGTAGGCTGCGGGACGGGTAGGATACATTTAGATATAAGAGTGACTACACCTCCCTAAGCACTTTAATACATATACTTTAGCATTCAACCTCAAACTTATATCAAGCCAAACTCCACCTTCACATCAATGTGTATTACCCCATACTTCTTTAAGCACAATTACATCAAGAGTCACCACTTGTCAAGGAATATATATTTTTTTCACAACAATACAACTATTTTTTCCTTCTTTTTTTTTCAAGTGACTCTTACTTTTTCAAAACAGTACACCTTTCTCCTTATTTCAATTGTTCCCCTCAAAAACCAACCTACCACCCCACACTTTAACTTTTCCATACTTCATCACATTTATAATGCTTACGAGAGGTGACAAGGTTCAAATATATGGTTGATTCAAACAAAGGGGTATGGCTCTTACTTTTTCAAAACAATGCACCTTTCTCCTTATTTCAATTGTTCCCCTCAAAAACCAACCTACCACTCCACACTTTAACTTTTCCATACTTCATCACATTTCCAATGCTTACGAGAGGTGACAAGGTTCAAATATATGATTGATTCAAACAAAGGGGTATGGCTTGTAATGTGGTTGCCAAAGAAACAGGATTATAGGCTCAACAGGGTTAATTACGATACATAACAATTAGACGGGTAAAATATACATAGCTGGCTCAACAAAGAAACGCTTATATCACTTCCAAGACTGAACAAAACTACTATTTCACTTTGCACACACACGAGGCAAGTTGTAGACATCAAATGCAATGCACATAATAACATACAAACCTCACACACACATGGCACATAACTCACTCAGGATTGGATCTATCACGACACTCCAGTCAAAGCAGTTAAGCAAATTTAAGAATCCACGATTTAAGGTATTTATCCTAGAGTCAAAAAAATTGAGCCTGAGCGTCACAACCAAAGTACTAACTATTCTCAAGGCATCACAAAGTTCCGAGATATTGCTGCGATTAATTTCTCAACCATGTGGTTCCTACTCCTAAAAACTAAAAACTACCTACACCCGGTTCAATTAAAAACCCTTGGAAAAGAACCGCGGTCCAAGAAAAACTAAGGGGGAATTACTACACTACCTAAAACAAAAATCTTTTTGGTATTTTCTCTTGACTTACTTCCCTCAAGAAAACTGTCTAGGAGATCCATCGTCGGGAAGAGTCCACATATTTCTAATTTTTTTTTTTTTACCTAAAATTAAAAGACTAACATAAAAAGCTACAAACTTAAAAAAAATAACTTACTAACATGAACAACTAAAACTACTAACAAGAAAACACACTAAGTACAACAAATCACAAAAAATATGCACAACACCCCACACTTAAATCATGCAATGTCCTCAGTGCATCACATATAGACAAAACAAGAAATAAAAATAAGGTGCAAGAAACTCCCTGATCAATCAGCGTCTTCATCATCTGACTCTCTCCATTATTCCTCATGCTCATCTTCTCCATCATCCTCATCATCTGAGCTCATTGGCTCTGCATCAGAGTCTTTAGGTGTGTTGACATCCTCGTCATCTGGAAGCCTGTATCCCTCACCTGCTCTAATTATCTGCTGAGCGTGAGCATTGAGCGGGTATCGTTGCTCCAACTCATCCCTCTCATCAACCGACGCTGGGCGACCCCCTATACGTAACTGCAAATCCATCATCCCATAAAGATGGGCCATGAAGCTATCATCCCGCGCATTGCGCTCGGCATTGGTCAATGAAGACTCTTCTTTCAGTCGTAAGCATGTGATGTCAGTCTCTTGGGTGAGTTGATCAATGGTATGGTCAATTTTAGGCTCTACCGCTACATTTTCATTGAGCAGGAACTGAGTCAGGAAATTTGGGAATGGTATTCGATCAATTCTATTGCTGGAATGCATCAACCCCATTTGATAGCGCATTAGATGGCCCACATTAACTTTCTTCCCCATCATCAGGAAATAGAGTACACAATTTCTTTCTTGGCTGATCAAGGTGTCATGGTTGCACGGTAGTATCTGTGCAGTAATCAATTTAAGCCACACCTGGGTTTCAGCTTTCTTCTTCTTTTTGGGGAACCTTTTGTGGCGATTTGTGGCCCTGTCCCGAATCCAAGAAGCCCTAGAATTGACCCCACAGAGTCTGTGCCTCACCTCTCTATAGTTAGGATGAGGGATGAATTTCTCTAAAGGCTCCACAGGAACATTCGGGGCACCTAGAAAATCACATATAGCCTTGGTTGAAAAATCTACCAAGTGCCCACGGATTGGCACCAATTCCTCTTTGTCTTTAGGGTCAAGCCCTGCATAAAACTCCCTGACTAAGTTAAGGTTGATGTTCCCATTGTTCTTGAACACATAGCCTAAACCCAACTCATGAATGCTCCTCCAAATTGACGGGAATTTAGTTCTCACACTCCCTTCCCGAATGGCTCCCTCAGGGTGGACATGTATGGGGTTGCAGGTTGCAGCGTGTATACCACTTCCTGGAATGTGCGGGTATGTTGTTGATACTGTATTCCCGTTGACCAACGAGTTTCTATCTCATGGAAGCCGTAGCAACCACTGCCTCTTCACCTGTCATACTTGAAGTGGCATCTCCCCCCTTTCTTTTCTTTTGAGGTGGTGGGGGTTTTGCTTTGGCTTTAGCTGGGGCCGAGGACGTGGCCTTTCCTTTGCCGGCTGGTTTTCTGTGTAGCATCTTTCTCCTTACGCAAATGATCAGTAGTTAGGGGGTGTCAAAGTATATACTATACACATACGCTTCCAACTTTGCCAAGGTTACTCAGTCTTCACCTCGGCGAGTTTATGAACAATTGAAACAAAACTGCTACACATTGGCTTCTCGTGAGCCACCCTACACTTAAAATTTCATTGAGTCCAAGATGCATGACACTAGTGGTTTGTTTCCTGGAGACTCGGGCTCCAAACAGGACATGTATTGCCATTGAGGCATTACGTCGAGCACTCGGCTAGAACAATTGCAATGGGTGCTCTTATGGACTTGAGGGGCTGCCTCATGTACCCAAATCTGTTTGGGGTTCCATAATACCACTTAGCTTCAGTATTTCAGCCCATTCCTAAAGGGTTTCAAGGATTGGGGTTCACAACACAATATTACCATGAAATGCATAGACCCATGAAGAATCACCATGAATGAAGTACACACCTTTCTCATTTGTAACACCTAATTCGAAGTAGCAAAGGATAGAAATAGAATCATACCTCGAAGATTGATGTGTGTTAGTCGGATGAAAGTGCACCACAAAAAAAAACTAGGTATTTTGATGAGCAATCAATTTTGTGTGATGTGGGTGTTGTTGTAGTGAAGATCTGTGTGTTAATCTATGTGTTTTGGTGTGGGTATGGGAGTAAAATCTGTGTTGGTTGTGTGCTTGGGAGTAAAAGCTTTGCTTGAAAGAGAGTTGGGAGCTGTAAAAATAAAAAGAGGACTTACATGGCGTTAGGTGGGCATTTGAGGTATAAAACCCGGTCACCCTGGTGTTAGCCAGGCGTTAGAGGCGAAACGCCTAGACCCCCTGGCGTTTGGTGTGCGTTTGAGGTGAAACGCCTGGTACCACCTAGCGTTAGCCAGGCGTTTGAGGCTTAATGCCTGGTCCCCCCTGGTGATAGCTAGGCGTTAGAGGCATAAGGCCTGCTCGACCCCGGCTTTGTCCCCACTTTCCGTCATGCTAAAACACTGCTCATTTTGCCCGAATGCACTTACAAGCTTATTAGTACCTATAAATACACGAAATACTTCTAGCCATACTAATATTTAACTACGAATTGGGTTGCCTCCCAACAAGTGCCTTAGTTAATGTCATGGCACGACAATTACAACAAGTCAATAGGTTGCCTCCTATGAAGCGCCTGATTTAATGTCGCGGCACGACGCAGAATGTGCGCAAATTAAGGATCGTTCAGCCTTTTAGGTTCAACTAGACGCACAACAGCCAGCTCATTGGCTTCATTCATTCCCACATACCTTTTTAATCGTTTTCCATTGACCTTGAAGGCGTTAGACCCATCCTCAGTAGTAATTTCCACCGCACCAGAAGGAAATACGTTGACCACCTTAAAAGGGCCAGACCATAGGGACTTGAGTTACCCGGGAACAGTCTTAATCTTGAATTATAAAGCAATACCTTGTCCCTGGTCTGAAATCTCGGTCCACAATGTTTTTATCATGTAATCTCTTCATTCTTTCCTTATATAACATGGTGCTTTCAAATTCTTGTCCTCTGAACTTTTCCAACTCGTGTAACTCTGTGACTCGATTTTCTCCAGCAGTATCGATATCCAGGTTCAACTGCTTCAATGCCCACCACGCTCGATGTTCTAATTCCACGGGCAAGTGACAGGCCTTACCAAATACCAACTTTATGGAGACATACCGATTGGTGTTTTGAATGCAGTTTTATAGGCCCAGAGTGCGTCATCATGTTTCTTCGCCCAATCAATTCTTGTGGCGTTAACTGTTTTGGTCAGCACACTCTTTATTTCACGGTTGGAGACCTCAACCTGCCCGCTAGTTTGGGGGGGGGGGATACGGGGTTGCTACCCTTGTGACGCACATCATATTTAGCAAGCAACTTTTCGAAGACACGATTGCAGAAATGAGTGCCTTTGTCACTAATAATGGCCCTTGGGGTCCCAAAACGGGTGAATATATTTTTCTTTAAGAAAACCACCACCACTAGTGCATCATTGGTGGGGAACGCTGCAGCTTCTACCCATTTGGACATGTAATCTACATCAACAAGTATGTACTTATTGCCGTAGGAGCTGACAAAGGGGCCTATGAAATCTATCCCCCAAACATCGAAACTTCTACCTCTTGTATTGGATTCATGGGCATATCATGACGACGGGATATGTTCCCCGTCCTTTGGCATTCATTACAGCCCTTCACCCATTGATGAGCATCTCTGAACACAGTGGGCCAGTAAAACCCGGCCTCCAACACTTTAGCTGCTGGTCGGACTCCTCCAAAATGTCCTCCATAGGGAGCTGCGTGACAAGCCTACAAAATAGAAAAATGTTCAATCTCGGGGACGCACCTCCGGATCATGTTATCAATGCAAATTTTAAACAAATGAGGTTCATCCCAATAGTAATTTCGGCTATCACAATAAAATCTTTTCTTTTGAACATAGGAGAGCTCATAAGGGTCGATATCGCATGCCAGGTAATTAGCAATATCTGCGTACCATGGCACCTCTCCCACACTTATGGCCAGCAGCTGCTCATCTGGAAAGGTTTCCAGAATATCCTCAGACTCAGGTGCCTTTTCAGCACCTTCTAGGCGTGATAAATGATCAGCGACTTGGTTCTCCGTTCCCTTACGGTCACGAATATCCAAGTCAAACTCTTGCAAAAGCAGCACCCAATGAATTAGGCGCGACTTAGACTCTTTTTTCTCGACCAAGTACCGAATGGCTGCGTGATCAGTGTACACAATCACTTTCGACCCGACCAGGTAAGACCTGAACTTGTCAAATGCAAACACTACAGCCAACATCTCTTTTTATGTTACCGTGTAATTCAGTTGAGATCCACTCAACGTCCTACTTGCGTAGTAAATTGGGTGCATTACTTTACCTCTTCGCTGGCCCAACACGGCTCCCACAGCATAGTCACTAGCGTCACACATGAG
>MDKJ01079803.1:0-10459 GCA_005239525.1 Nicotiana knightiana | reverse complement strand
ATATATATATATATATATATATATATATATATATATATATGAGGGGAAAATTAGGTATCAACAGCTGCCCCTCTTTACCCGTGATGGATGAAAGAGTTGTCGGGTAAAGAAATGATGATCAATTTTGACCGAATGGGGTGATTTGAAAAAATATAGGCTGGACCCTAGTTTATGATTTGCCTACATATCCCTAGTTTTACAGGAATCAGGCCATGTGTAGTTCTGGACCTTACGGTGGAACAAACCGATGGAGTTATTGTAGGAACGGACAAGATATTCTGGATAGGACAATATCGGTATTGGGAATGGATGTATTTGAGAACAGTTGTGGATATTTTACTAGTTATCGGATGGTAATGGGTAACAAACAGTGATCGGTTACGTTTGAAATAATTGAAGGATATGAACGCTGAATGGAAACTGGAGCGAAGATTGCTCCCGTTAGGAGAACGGTTACTTCTTGGATCACCTAAAAACTTCAAATACAATGTACGCAAATACATATAGATTATTGCATAAAATTTAAACATGATGCAAATCCCCTCTGGACCATGGAGATCGTCCTTGAACGGTGAGGATGATGTATTTAGACCATGACGTCACGGGCCATGAATTGTGAGATAGGGGATTTGTAGGCGATAAAATGATATTCTCGGGCTATGAAGATTATGCCTTTGAACCATGATTCCTTTGAATAATGATGTGCAATACTGAGAGATCCTCAGGCCATGGCATGGTGTCTTCCAGCTATGAAGATGATGCCTTCGGACTATGACGCCTTCAAAAAATTTGTCTATGTATCAGCCCATGAGATGAAAAGACATGAGGCTTGAGATGAAACAAGAT
The DNA here is from genome assembly GCA_005239525.1 of Nicotiana knightiana. NCBI lineage: Eukaryota > Viridiplantae > Streptophyta > Magnoliopsida > Solanales > Solanaceae > Nicotiana > Nicotiana knightiana. Next base: position 9,613 of record MDKJ01079803.1, on the reverse strand, counting down.
AGAGCTTAGTCTTGTGTAGAATCGGGGGGCAGAGCTTAGCCCCGAGAGAAGAAAATAATGCAAGGTTTTGAACAGCACAGTTTTTGTGGTTATGCAAGGAGAGACAATGTTTAGTCTCATGCAATGGGAAGGCAGATCTTAGCCTTATGCAACTGAGGAGGCAGAGCTTAGACTCATGCAAGAATGGATACTAGGCTTAGTCTTATGAAATGGGAAGGCAGATCTTAGCCTTATGCAACTGAGGAGGCAGAGCTTAGCCTCATGCAAGAATGGAGACTGGCTTAGTCTCATGCAATGGGAAGGCAGATCTTAGCCTTATGCAACTGAGGAGGCAGAGCTTAGCCTCATGCAAGAATGGAGACTGGCTTAGTCTCATGCAATGGGAAGGCAGATCTTAGCCTTATGCAACTGAGGAGGCAGAGCTTAGCCTCATGCAAGAATGGAGACTGGCTTAGTCTCATGCAATGGGAAGGCAGATCTTAGCCTTATGCAACTGAGGAGGCAGAGCTTAGCCTCATGCAAGAATGGAGACTAGGCTTAGTCTCATGAAATGGGAAGGCAGAGCTTAGCCTTATGCAATTAAGGAGGCAGGGCTTAGCCTCATGCAAGATCGGAGACAATGTTTAGTCTCATGCAATGAATAGATAATAAATGATATCAGAGTATTTCTTAGCTAGAGATATGTTTAAGTTTGGTAGATTTGTTGTTACGAAGATAGTGATTCTGATGTGTGTTTGTATTTGTGAATATTCCTTGTTCCAGCATCCAAAGAAAAATCGTGAGTTTTGCGGGGAAGGATGGTTTGTGTCTTCACCTGCTTGCTTTGCTTGTGCCTTGCATTGAAATTCCACTCGAGATAATCGAGGTAGCGTTTGGCTGAAAATAAAGTTTTCGAAAAATGTGCGTACATGATTATTTAAAACATAGTAGTACGCAATTAGATGAACCAGTAACTATGACACTATCAGAGATATTGCGACCTTCTTGCCATAGAATTTTGAGGAGCCCTCAAAATTCTGCCCCAGTTATTCAGACGGATTTCTGGCTATTCCGTATACGGTGTCATTGGCTGAACTTGATCCGGAATTTTGAGGGTCCTCCTCAAAATTCTGCCTCGGTTTCTGATTATGGGGAAAATAAAAATTTTGTTGAATTGTGACCGAACCCACAGGGCTGTCTACGTATCCCCTCTTAAACTAGAATCAGGTCAAGCGTAGTTCAATTACATCATATGAAGAAATGTAAACAATTTAAACATAATATATTTTGACTGTGTCTAAGTTGATAGGCTTTGGCCGAATCTCTCCATCCATTTCTGCGAGTATGAGTGCTCCTCCTGTTAGTACTATGTGAACCATCTAGGGTCCTTGACAGTTAGGCGAGAATTTTTGGATTCATCCTGATGTGGAAAGATTTGTTTCAGCACCAGCTGCCCTGGTGCGAACTGTCTGGGTTTGACCCTTTTGTTGAAAGTTCTGGACATTTTGTTCTGATAAAGTTGACCATGACATATTGTATTCATTCTTTTCCCATCAATGAGAGTTAATTGTTCATAGCGGCTCTTTATCCACTCTGCATCAGTGAGTTCAACTTCTTGTATAATTCTCAAGGAAGGAATTTCTACCTCGGCGGGGATGACGGCTTCAGTACCGTAGACCAATAGGTAAGGAGTTGCCCCGGTTGATGTGCGGACTGTGTTATGGTATCCCAATAAGGCAAATGGTAACTTCTCATGCCAGTTCTTGTGATTCTCTACCATCTTCATTATTATCTTCTTAATGTTCTTGTTGGCGGCCTCCACGGCTCCATTCATTTGGGGTTGGTATGCTGTGGAGTTTTTATGATTGATTTTGAAGGTCTCGCACATAGCTTTCATTAGGTCACTATTGAGATTGGCAGCATTGTCGGTGATTATGGATTCTGGAACCCTAAATCGGCAAACAATACGGTCTCTGATGAAATCTACGATGACTTTCTTGGTTACAGCTTTGTAAAATGCAGCTTCAACCCATTTCGTGAAGTAGTCTATGGCCACTAGAATGAACCTATGCCTGTCTGAAGCGGCAGGCTCGATTGGTCCAATGACATCCATTCCCCAGGCGGAAAAAGGCCAAGGTGCACTTGTTGCATTAAGTTCATTTAGAGGCACATGTATCATATCTGCATGTATTTGGCATTGATGACATTTCTGGACATACCTGATGCAGTCTGTTTCCATAGTCATCCAGAAAATCCTGCTCTGAGTATTTTCTTGGCCAAAACGAAACCATTCATATGCGGTCCGCAAGTTCCAGCATGTATCTCTTCAAGCAGTTTGGAAGCTTCCTTGGTGTCAACACGCCGTAATAGCCCTAGATCTGGAGTCCTTCTATACAGAATTCCTCCACTCTGGAAGAAATGGTTGGACTATCTCTGGAGCATGCGTTTCTGAGTATGATTTTCATGATTTGGATATTCTCATTTCGCCAAATATTCCTTGATATCGTGAAACCATGGATTTCCATCTGTTTCTTATTCAACGTGAGCACAGTAAGATGGCTAATTATGGATCCTTACCAGAATGGGATCGATAAAATTCTTGTCTGGATGCTGTATCATGGAGGAAAAAGTGGCCAATGCATCTGCGAACTCATTCTGGATTCTCGGGACATGCATGAACTCTATCTTCGTGAACCTCTTCATCATCTCTTGTACATGATTTAGATATGGTAATATCTTGGTATTCTTTGTAGCCCATTATTTTTGTACCTAGTGTACCAGTAGGTCCGAATCACCGATCACCAGTAATTCTTGGATATTCATGTCAACAGCCAAATTGAGCCCTAATATGCAAGCTTCATACTCCACCATATTATTGGTGCATGGGAATCTCAGTTTGGCGGACACCGGGTAATGTAGACTGGTTTTCGAGACCAAAACGGCTCCGATACCTATTCCTTTGAAATTTGCAGCTCCGTCGAAGAACATTCTCCATCTGTCGTAGGCTTCAGCAATATCCTCTCTTACAAATGACACTTCTTCATCAGGAAAATACGTTTTTAATGGTTTGTATTCTTCTCCTACAGGATTTTTCGCAAGATGATCTGCTAATGCTTATCTCTTAACTGCCTTCTGAGTTACATAGATGCTATCAAATTCACGCAACAATATCTGCCATTTTTCCAGTTTCCTCATAGGCATAGGCTTCTGGAAGATGTATTTCAAAGGATCCATCCTTGATATGAGATAGGTGGTATAAACACAGAAGTAGTGCCTTAATTTTTGGGCTATCCATGTCAAAGCACAGCAAGTGCATTCCAGCAGAGAATATCGTGCTTCGTAGGGTGTGAACTTCTTACTCAGATAATATATGGCATGTTCTTTCCTTCCTATCTCGTCATATTGTCCCAAGACACAACTGAAAGCCCCATCTAGTGCGGAGAGGTAGAGTAGCAGTGGTCTACCAGGCTCTGGAGGGACTAGGACTGGTGGTGTGGATAAGTATTCTTTGATTTTGTCAAAATCCTTCTGACAGTATTTAGTCCAACTGGTGGCGGCATCCTTCTTCAACATTTTGAAAATCGGCTCACATATCATAGTCGATTGTGCTATGAAATGGCCGATGTAGTTGAGGCATCCCAAGAAACTCATTACGTCTTTCTTGTTCTTTGGCGGTGGTAAATCCTGGGTAGCCCTGACCTTTGATGGGTCTAGCTCAATTCCTCGGCGGCTGACGATGAATGCTAACAATTTTCCGGCAGGAACTCCAAAGGCACATTTTGCGGGATTCAGTTTCAAATTGTACCTCTGCATCCGGTCAAAGAACTTTCTTAAATCTGTTATGTGATCTTCAGCCTTTTTGGATTTGCTGATGATGTCGTCCACATATACATCTATCTCTTTGTGTATCATGTCATGGAAAATAGTTGTCATGGCTCTCATGTAAGTGGCCCCAACATTCTTTAGACCAAACGACATCATTTTGTAACAGTACACTCCCCATGGTGTGATGAAAGTTGTTTTCTCGGCATCTTCTTCATCCATCCAGATCTGATGATAACTCGCGAAATAATCTACAAAGGATTGGAGTTTATGCTTGCGCAATTGTCGATCAGTATGTGTATATTTGGTAGTGGGAAATCATCTTTTGGACTTGCTCTGTTTAAATCCCGATAATCGACACCACCCTGACTTTCCCGTCTTTCTTCAGAACCGGCACAATGTTGGACAACCAAGTTGGGTATTCAACTACCCTGAGGACCTTAGCTTTGATTTGCTTGGTGACTTCTTCTTTGATTTTTAGACTCATATCTGGCTTGAACTTCCTAAGCTTCTGCTTTACTGGTGGACACATCGGATTGGTGGGTAACTTATGATCCACTATGGATGTGCTCAATCTGTTCATATCATCGTACGACCATGCGAAAACGTCTTCATACTCTTTCAGGAGATAAGTGTACTCTTCCTTCTCTGATGATGACAAATGAATGTTTATGCGAGTTTCTTTGACTATTTCAGAATCTCCCAAGTTGACTATCTCAGTTTCATCCAGGCTGAACTTAAGCTTATTCTCAAAATTCTTGACTTCTCTGACAATTTTCTCATGTATTACATCTTCGTCTTCTATTTCTTCCGAGTCACTATCCTTATGTTGCATTGTCTCTAGGGGTGGGCATATATCGGGTAAAACTGATAACCCGAACCATTAATTATTTATTGGGTTATTGGGTTAACGGTTCGGTAACGGGTAAAAACAAAAATTTTATTCGGTTATCGGTTCGGGCTCGATTTGCAATTCTGTTATTGGGTAAAAACTGATAACCCAATAAGAATTAACTAATTTACTAATTTATCCTTAACTATATACATACTATACCAGGGTTTCATAATTCATTTTCCCTATTCTTTCTCAATTCTCAGTAAGTCAGTTTCTCTTTATCAGTTTCTCAATTTTCCGGCGCACCCATACGGCCCAACCTCAGTAGTTCCCCGCCTCACCACGGCTCACGCCCTCACCAGTCACCAGTCACCAGTCACTAGTCAGCCCATCAAGACTCAGGTCGGCGTCACTCGTCAGTCGCATCACGCCCTCAGGTTAGACAGGTGTTTCTCTCTTTTTGGACAAATCTAAAATTATAAAGCACTTATTTTAACAAGTGTTTCTATTTTTGGATTAAGAATCCTAAGCAGTAAACTTCTGTTTATTTGATACATGGGTTAGCCAGTTTCTGATATTATCAATTCATAATTTCTGATAAATATTCATATAGATTATCGTAACATAACCAGTAGCTTAAATACTTGATTGTGTAACATCGTCTTACTATTTTATCCCACTTTTTCAGAATTTTTTCACTTCTAGTTAAACATATGAATCATATTCCATGTTTTATTATCAATACAATCATATTACATTCCACCTTTGTAATTCTATATTTATGCATCATAAAGTTGTCAAAGACAACGAAAATCTGATCTATTTCTTGACTTCTGGCTCAAGATAATTGAGAACTCGACAGTTTTATATATTGCAAAATTGTTTTAGTTGTTTTATCTTATCGGGTAAATCGATAACCGAACCGATAATGATCGATAACTGATTAATCGATAACCATTAACCAATATCTTATCGGTTTGGTTATCGGGTTATGATATTTGTAAACCGATAGCCAATAGGCAAAATCGATAATATTCAAAACCGAACCAAACGATGCCCACCCCTAGTTGTCTCATTACATGTCACAATATTTGGATCATCAATGTAAGAAATAGTAATGCAGTAGAGAGAAAGATATAGAAAATAATAATAAATAATAAAATATTAAGCCATTGATAAATGTTAAAATGTTAAACAAAAGCGATTTTAATGATTCAAACAATGTTTTCCAAAATGAAATACTGAAAATGTTTTAAAACAAAATGCTTAAAAAGAGTTGTTTTCAAAATAAATGACACTAGCAGCCAGGCTACCCCGGGACTCGGCGGGCCATTGATGGTGTGGCTTTCCAATTTCTGAGGAAGGCTCCCTTCTCCGCCGTCTGGATGAAGAGGCCTTCTTCCTCCTCCTCCTCCTCCTCCTCAACTATTACACTGCAATCCATGTCTTCCTCTTCTAGAAATAAATTCCTCAAACCAGTGAGCACTTCGTCCTTATCGGATCCCCACATCATATTAGCTTGATGGAAGGATTGGCTTAGATGCGATATTCGTTGTTCAACGGGGTCGTAAGGCCCGTGCCATAATGGCGACTAATTCTGATATTCATGATAGGTATACTGATATCCCAATCCAAAGGTCGTGTCGTGACATTTTAGCTATATTGGTTTGGCAATACCTTGGAGATTCTTCTCGAGCCCTTAACCGGGTTCATACCCTGCCCATGCCAGTATGCTCTCTATTTTGCTGCTCCACCACTTATCTTTTTCAATTGCATTGACACGCTCAAACTTTACAGCCTGGTGCAAAGTGGAAGTCACAGTCCTAGCGGCGTGTATCCAGGGTCGTCCCAGCAATAAGTTGTATGAGGCGGATATGTTGAGTACTTGGAATTCGACATCAAACCAAGTCGGACCCATTTGTAAGCAAAGGTTGGTTTCCCCGATCGCGGCCCTTTGAGACCCGTAAAATTCTTTTATGTTCTTAGTTCCTGCCCGTATTTCATGCAATCCTTTGCCCAATCTCTTCAAAGTCGTCAATGGACAGATGTTGAGACTGGAACCTTCATCTATCAAAACCCGCAATGAATTTATCTTCACATTGTACCGTGATATGTAGCGCCTGTTGTGGCTCAATACTTCTGGCAGCAATTCATCTTCATGGAAGTGATCTTATGGCTCTCCAGTACTTTTCCTACCATGTTAGCCATTTCCCCACTGGTAATATTGTTGGGCACGTAAGCTTTGTTCAATACCTTCATCAAGGCATTCCTGTGTGCTTCAGAATTCTGCCATAATGATAGAATAGATATCTGAGTAGGGTTTTGTTCAAATGATCCACTACAGAGTATTCCCTCGCTTGCACCTTTCTCCAAAGATCATCTGGGAGGGTTTCAATGATAGGTTGTTTGGAAGCGGCTTCTTTACTTGTTCCCCCTAGATGCTCAGGTGATAAACTCTACCAATCCGGGTCATCCCTTGTGCTGCACCAGTTTATTCCACTTTCGCTTTTCCTTTCATTATGGCTTCTGCAACATAGTCCCATGGTACAACTTTGGAATTAAAAGATGGTGCGGGTGCTACCGTCACAGTGAAGGGTGTGGTCACTTCTACTTCAAACGGAGCGGACGCAGCTGCAGGTGTTGTTACTTCCATCTCGGACAATGTTGGTGCGGCTACCTCAACTTCGATTGGAGACTGTATCTGTACCACAATAGGAGTGAGAGTGACCGCAGGTTTCTTAGGGTCATCCCCTTCTCGAATGAGGCCAATTAACCCTTCCGGGTCCCATTCTTCATCAGTCTCGATCACATTCACCCCTTCGCTCCTGTGATCCGGGAGGGGATTATTGCGGACGTCAGGTGTATCCTCCTTTTCTTGTATAACCTTGGTGTTAATTAGCATCCGGATCTTGTCTTTCAGAGTGCGACATTCATCAATGGTATGACCCTTCATGCCGGAGTGGTAGGTACATGTTTTATTCGGATTGACCCATTGAGAGGAGTTTTCCATGGCGATAGCGGGAATAGGAGTGACATAACGAGTAGCTTTTAGCCCCTCATATAACTGATCGATTGGTTCAACAATAAGGGTGTATTGTCTAGGCGGCCTGCGATCGAAGTTTGATCTGGGTTTCTGATAGTTTTGGTTGGCTGGCGGTAATATGTTGGTTGGGGTGTTATAAGTATGGTAGGCGGTGGAGAGTTGCGGATATCTGGGAGGTGAAGGTTGATATATGGGTGGAGTTTTTTGGTATGAAAGAGGAGATTTTGGACCTTGGGCCACCATCATGGCCCTTACTTCCTTCTTCTTAGATACGCCTCCTGACTGCAAGGCCTTGTTGATAGCTTGTAATGCCTCAAAATTGGTTACCATCCCGCTTTTAATTCTTTCTTCAATTATTTCCCCCAATTCAATGATGACGGAGAATATGTGATTTTCAATAACCATTAACCTCTCGTAGCACCATGGATCCTGGGCCCGGACAAATAATTTGTTCACCAGATCTTCTTCCAATGCCGGCCTTACTTTTGCAGCTTCCGATCTCCACCGAGTAGCGTACTCGTGAAAGGTCTCTATCGGCTTCTTCTTAAGATTCTGGACATAGAAGACATCTGGTGCATTCTCCGTATTGAATCTGAATCGATCCATGAAATACGACACTATGCTTACCTAGTTTACCCACTTCTTTGGATTTGACTGATATACCAATATAGAGCATCTCCAGTGAGGCTCCTCATGAATAACTTCATGTGAATTCTTTCATCTTTTCCAACTCCTACGAGCTTGTCTCAATATGTCCTCAGATTCACCTTTGGGTTACCTGTTTCGTCAAACATCTCGAACTTGGGAGGTTTGTAAACCTCTGGCAGTTTTACGTCCGGATGAATACACAGATTTTCATAGTTCAAACCCTCAATACCTTTACCCCCTTCGACTCCTTGAACTCGACTTGTGAGCTTCTTAAGTTCCCCTGCCATATTCTTGATGAGCAGGTCTTTCTTGGCAGATTCTGGTGTGTATGGGGTTTATTGTGCAGGGTGAGGTAGAGTTTCTACGTATTTGGGGTTGTTTTGATGAATACCGGGGATTTGGGTGCAGTGGTGATCATTGGTTGAGTTCTATGGATCTAGGGTAGGTTGTGGTATATTTTGAGGAGTATGGTAGGTGGTAGTTTGTGGGTATTGGGTCGGATGATGTTGGTGCTAAGGAAGAGTTGGTACCGGTGGAGGATTAGGATTTTGGGGAGGTGTGGCATATTGATGAGGTGCGGGAGAATTTTACGGATGCTGTTTTGGTGTGTTTTGAGGAGGCATTGGTTTTTCGGCGTTCTGTTAGTTGATATATGGGACATTTAAGGTGATGGAGAGGTTTACCAAATTGAGGACCTGCTGAAGTTCCCCTTGTAGCTCTAGTATTTTCTGCTCCAACCGTAGAACTAAATCATTTTGCCGCGGAGTACTCCGACCATCGGAAGTCTCAACATTTTCTGCATGTGTAGCATTGTCTTTCTTGATACCACTCATGTCATCCATCTTAGATTTTCCCTTACTTTTAGGATCACTTGGGGGAGGAGGTGGAGGACCTTTGGATCTGGTATAATATGTTGATGATGCCAGTATGCACGAACCAACCTTAGGGCATGGGAATAATCAAAACAAAGAAAAGCAAAAAAAAGGTAACAAATCAGTAGGGAGTTTGAAAGCATATTTGCAATATTTAAACATGTATTGCAGAATTACAAATTAGCTTCCTAATTTGGGGACCTCATTGTGCCCGAGGTAGGCCTAGCGACATATAGATTTGGAGAAACTTAATGCCGATAATTGTATCATTTCATCAATATGATAAATAGACCAAATCTCTATTAAAACAACAATAATTGAAAGGAGTTTACTATTAGAATCTTCCTTATTACTGATGTGTGGCTAGAATTCGTGATTTTAAGCATTATATACCTCGCATTTTATGAGCTTTAA
>ML400607.1:74277-91961 GCA_005239525.1 Nicotiana knightiana | reverse complement strand
TATGTCATTTATGACTTGCCTGCAAAATTTGGTGTCATTCCGAGTAGTATAGGTTGGTTCGGTACATTGATATCGAATTCAAGAACTTGAAGTTCTTAAGTTTGATCTTTAGGGGTTTTGAGTGTTCTGAAGGCTCGAGCGAGTCCGTATTATGATTTGAGACTTGTTGGTATAATTGGAAGGGGCTCGGGTGGGCCCAGGTGCCTCCCGGGTACCAAACGAGGCCAAAAACCAGTTGAAGCAGTTGCTGGTGCACGTGATCTGGTGTGACCGCAGGTGCGAGACCGCTCCTGCGGTCCAGGCCTTGCAGGTGCGGCTGCCCCTCATCGCAGGTGTGGACAATCTTTCGCAGGTGCGAGTTTTGCCCCCTTGTCCCATTTTCGCAGGTGCGAGACGGCAGGTGTGGAACCACTGTAGGCAGTGAGTTCTTTTAAACACGGGAAATATTCATTTTTCTTCATTTCTTCCACCATTGTCGGCCTAGAGAGCTTGGGAAAGAGCCTATCCACCTAGCTACTGAAAAGGTAAGTAAATTCTACCCTAGCATTAGTTTATTAACTACCTAATTAGTGAAAATCAAGGAATTGGATAGTAACCTAGAGCTTACAAGAATTTAGAGAATTACCCATGAATTTGCTATGAAATCATACAAAAACCATGTATTAACGATCCTTAGGTTATCGGTGAGTGTTTCCTTCGAGAATCTTCGGAATCGGAGCGTGCGGTCTTGGGGGTGAATTTTGGAATTTCTTCAAAAATGATGAATTGACTAAGTAGGAGAATTCCATGCATTGAGTATAATTTGATATATTTACGTAACGTTTGATTAGTTTTGAGTCCTTCGGAGACGAGTTTGGAGTTTCGGGCGCGTTCTTGGTCCGGGGAGTAGATTCGACACGAGGTGAGTCTCCCTTCTAACCTTGTAAGAGGGAATTGTCCCCATAGGTGATTATAAATGATTAAAATGTCCTTATTTTTGGGGGCTACGCACGCACGAAGTGACGAGAGTCCGTGCGTAGCTACTATTATGCCATGTCGGGTAGTTTTAGGACTCACGAGCATACTTTTATGTGCCTTTCATGTATCCTTAAATGTATTTTGAGTTGCTTATTATCCTTGAATTGGCATGACAATATTAGGAAGTTATGTTCAAAATTCCATTGCTTAAATACCTGTCTCTAAGTATAACTCTGTTAAATGCCTGAATTTCTAATGATTTTGTGTATGAATATGAGCATCCGCGTCACATGTATGATTCGTGAGCGGGGTAGCCTTATCATTACGTAAACCGCGTCGCATGATCGATTCGCGAGCGGGGTAATAGATGCATCTATGGTTCGAGCCGTTCGACCCTTGACAGTGCACATTTATTTTTGCAACGCTTCGGCATACTATGTGCTTATTATATTTGACTGGGAGTTGGTTGTTATTATGTGAACTGTTTCATTGAAAAGGGAAATTTAGTACATTATATGTTAGCAACATTTGATATGTAAATATTATTGCAAATTTACACTTATAATTCATGTCTTTGTGATTACTACGATGGTTGTTTCTGCCTAGCTTCATCTGATTATATTATTTGATCTTGACCCTAGTAAGTATCACGTCTACCTCTCATCACTACTTCTTCGAGATTAGACGGTATACTCACTGGGTACATATTTGTTTATGTACTCATGCTACGCTTCTGTACTTAATTGTACAGGTTCTGAGACAGGTGCATCTGGTTATCAGACCGGAGCTTGTTCTTGAGAGTACATTCTAGACCTGACTTCACGGTGAGCTGCTTCTCCTGACGATCCTGCAGCAGCACCATGGAGTTTCTTTTGTTTATTTTCCGTTTATTTCTTCCAGACAGTGGGACTGTATATTCGTAGGACTTGTGACACTAGTTTCTGGCACACACGTGATAGTTATTATGAATTACAGGTCTGTATATATATATTGGCTCACGCCTCATTATGACTACTTTTGGTTAAAAACTGGTTAATTATCCTTTTCGATTAATGTTTTGAGTTTAAAACTTGGTACATGTTAGATTGTTTAATCAAATAAGGGAAACTCCTTAGTAAATTGAGTGTTGGACACCATCACGACCTGAGTTAGGATTTTGGGTCGTGACATTAAGCTACTAAACTGAAGAAGATAAATTAAAACACCTGAACCATACTTTTGTTAAGTACATATTGAGCAAAAGAAAAAATTACAATATCTGTTTCAAATTGCTTTAAATAGTACCTTATCATACCGTGTGGACAAATGATAATAAATTAGAGAAGTCTAGTATTTTGCAGGTAAAATGTTTTTACTGCAGCAGAAGCAAATGTGTACACTACGGGAAAGTATAACGTGCCATCTAAAATAAAAAAAGTTTATGCTGCGACTCAAACATTCAAACAATCAGAACGCGAACTCAAATTCTTCTGGTGATAGAGAAGACACACGAGATTCATTGAATTCAATTTTCGCTATAACTGCTCGATAGATGCATGAATGCAGAGGAACATCTTATTATCTTTCACAGCCTTGTTTGGCACAACAAAACAAATTCAAGCTCCTATATCAATGTGAGATTTATGCTCCTACCTTCACCTTATATTTCAATTGTATCGTTTTCTGCTTATCAGTGTATTATCCGTTTCTTGAGTTATCTTAACTTGAAGAGAATTATTGATTAAGTCTTAATAGTGTCCTTTAAATATGATAAACACAATTTCATATTTTATGGTTGATAAACTTTTAGTCAACGTTCAAGGCTCTTTCCTTCATGGGTTCTCTTACTAAAAAATAGAATTCAACATATATATCAAACAAACAAGAAAAAGACATAAAGTTGAAAAGCAAAAAGTACCTTAGGTAACCAATACATAAGATGTAAACTCAGAAAAATGGAGGTTCTGGATAAAGAGACGGGGAAAAGAAACGATCAAAGAGGGTAGGGCTAATGATTTATGGGAGGTACAAATGGCAATACACGCGTTGTGTTGGTGTACATGTGTCTATAAAAAGCATGGCACCTGGATGAAATTCCAGAATTACCGCACTAAAAACTCTCACTTATTATATATATATATATATACTAGTTAAGAGTCAGCCCGGGCCCGAGCTCAAGATGGATAAGTAATATTTTTGATCAGAAAAGAATAATATGTGGTACATTATTAGAATTTCGCCAAATCACATCTTAGTAAACCTCATAAAAAACAATTCGAGCAAACTGAAACTACAAATTGAACTTAAAATATAAAACATTCCTAGGAACTTGTTTCTTCTTGCGAGTCAAATTCTAAATTCTCCACCACATTTCTCTACGGTTTCTGTATTGAAATGAAAGTAAGAGATATGGGAATCCTTGTTTCTCTCCTGCCACAGTGCCAGCAAAGCATCTTTAAGCTTCACAAACAAGTTTGTCCTAATCTTGCACCATCCAGAAGTCCTTACATTAGGTGCTAAGCTGAATTGAGAGGGGAAAGGGAGACCAAAGCAGAAAATGTCATCTTCAGTCGCCTATTTTCCGAGGTGACACGGAGCAAACAGCGTAAGTATTTCATAGTGACAGTAAGAAGCTCAACAGAGAAAGATAATCAACCCCAGGAATGAGACCTCTTCTTTCTCCCCTGGCCACGAAATAAAAAGGTCAAAGGGAAAGAGATCTAACATAAAAACATTTAGTGCTCTAAATGATCTAATTATGTACCCTACAATTTTAGGAAACTAATATGAAATTACAGACTACACATATGCGACCAATTAAAAGTAAGGTTAATTGCATTCAAGCAAATCTTAAAAACATTTAGCAGCAACATGTAATGAACTTGCTATAATATATCTACTTTTAAGTTTGTAACTAAATAGAGGCAATTCATGGATGGTTCCCTCCGCTGCCAGTCTAAATTAATAAGCTGGTCTTGAATTCAATAATGATAGTCTCTCTTCATCAAGCACGCCTAGTCTAAATTGGTTTATTATTTGCTCTATGAACCTTATTGGATCACTCAACATTTTTATTTTTCAGTTAGTGGTGCTCATCTTGAGCATTTCACTCAAGAATCTTTACATAAAATAAAAGTTACCACTTTTTAAAGCCAATTGTTCATAAAAGACCGAAATAAATGCTCTAATAGATGGTCGAACATACACTTAACATTTGGGAACAGACACTCTAACAAACTTATAAAAACTTCCACTGTTAAATAAAATTTTGACATGTATAAAAGTATAAAACAAAATTGATGCTTTTGCAATGTAGCATGCAGCATATACAATAGGACAATCCTATATTCTAATATTTACTGAGCCAATCGCGTTGACTGAGAGCAAAAGAACTGACTTCTTTTACTTTAAGGCAAAGCTTTTTGAGAAAACATAGATTAACTCAACAATTAGGAGTGAACAATCTCAAAAGTAACAATGTATACCCTGCAAGTATTTTAAATACCATTTAACTCTTTAATTTTGATATTTGATGCAACTAATTCTCCAGAATTTAAATCATGAAAAACTTTTAACCTTGTCTTGTGTTCAGAAAGTGCATACACCATTAATGAGAACTCTTCAATCCCCTAGTTAGTTTTTGATCGCTTCTCAATATTTAAGAAGAACCTCATGAATTATTTGCATACACTCTTTTAGTTATAGTTCCCTAAATATATCCCACCTTCTCGTCATCTAGATCACGGATCTCATGAAGCCAACATATCATTAATTGTTATTCACAGTTGATGATTATGAAACTAAGATGCAGAGTCGAAGTCTCCACTTATATATCTGCAAGCATTATATTTCTTGAATTGAGAGGGTCTCTTGGAAGCAACAATGCATACTTCGTAATATCAACATAAACAAAAAAAAGGGCTTAGAAGACATCAAATAGAAGAACAATATAACTGTCGAAACAAGAAAACTAAATATGATTAGAGGTAGAACTTTAATAACCTTAAACTTCTCCTCTAGCTCTTCGATTTATTGTTAACAAGGATTTAATTTCATAAGAATCATCTTAGTCATCTCCTCATCATGCCTTCTTCTTTAACTAAAGTTGGCAGGAAGACAATGTTTCTAACATACATGCAAGAACTACTTGAAATATTAGCAGAGTGATGGATGCATGGAGGGAGATCGAGCAACTGGAAACATAACCCTTTGATTTCTGTAAAATGCTCAAGAGTATCACAAAAGTGGGTGATAACCTTTTGCTTCAAAGCTGATATATTTTATGTAGAATTTGCAATTACTTTTTTGGCTAGATCTTTCTTTAATCAATAAATGGTTAATATATATACTTAGTTTTATCTTTGATGAATTGATTTCTCTTCCTCCGACGTAGTATGACGATATTTATTCCCTGTTATGAGGAAACTCACACTTAAGGATTACGGACTGAAGAGCTTACCCTTCTTGATAATGCAAAACCTTTCCTTCTTGTTGGAAGCAAGTATATCACATTTCATCCTCAAACTGCTTATTCTTTTAAAATTCATTGCCTTGGCCCTTTCTATTAAAGAAAGGTAACAAAAGTCATTGCGGCCTTTTAGTGTGACATATTAGATTTCATAATCCTGTTTTGAACAATAAATTTTAAGCTAAAAGTAATTAAGGGTACTTTATGAGAAGGTTATCATCATACTTGACCAATACATGTTCACATCTAATGAAGGAGCAAACTGCAATAATTTGTGGGTATCTTGTGATTGCCCAAAACCAATCCCCAGCACCATTGTTTGCCCCACCGGAAATCTATCTATTTTATCAGTGTGCGGCTTTGGCTTTGGAGAATGAACTTTTACAGCTTTATAAGTTCTTTTTATCCCCGTTTTGCTAGTTTTTTATGATTAAAATGATTTCCATCATATTGATAATGCCTTCCTAATTCTTGGTCTTCAATCTCTCAAGATGTAGTTTGTAGCAAAAATATTATAGTTCATTTGCATAGACACTAAATAACATTCTCCTCAAAAACTACATGTGAAAGGAATTGAGTAAGACTCACTCACATAATACTCAATGAAGAAGATATCACTATAAAATACAATATCCGACATTCTCATTCTCATTATCAACATTTAAAGCTATTTTTTGAACAGTTTACACCGGTGGAAAATTAAGCTACTGGAAAATTAAACTGGAAATGGTATTGATATTTGAGTTCAATCCAGTCACATCAGAGAAATGGTGAAACTTTTTAGTTTTTTTTTTCTTAACTTGATATGTTTAGCTATCGGGTCAACATCCTAAACAAACATGCATATTCTTTAGGAAAATGGATTAGGATATAAGATTACTCACAAACCAGAATTTTCAATTTCTAAAGAGAGGATTTACAATGATCTAAAGCAAGCAAGTTTATTTCTGTTAATCACCACAAAATTTCAATTTGATCACATTCATGTGGAATAAGTATCAAAAAACTTATCATACCTCAAGTACTGTCTTCTCTTAAGCAGAGAGTAGTAACCAAATATGCGAAAAGCAAGATTCGAGAATACCAAGGAGAGTTAAGATACATGGGAGAGTACCTCTTTGACAATAAATGCGGCCACTACCTATACCACTGCAAGATCATATTTTAGAGAGTTATAGACATCTCAAACAAGTAGATAGCGTGCAAAAGGGATAAACATCTAAACTCATGACTATAGAGAAGCTATTTTAACATCGTAGTATCCATCTTTATGAGTAACTTAAGAATAACAAGAATATAGGAAATGTACCATAAGCTTCAAAATATCTACAATGTGCCTACAGTCTAGCTGAACAAAACTTTTTGGAAAGTAACAGTTAACAACTCTATTGTCCAAGAATTTGACGTATTTCAGATTCAATGAAAAAATACATGCACAAATTCTTCTCTTGGATAGTAAATTTCATAAAGCAAATTTTGTCACTAAAGCACATCGGATTATTGTTCAAGTACACAAGTTAAATGGAGAACTTCATGTCAGAACAAGCAAAAATATTACAAGACAACCACAATTATTCTTGACTAATAGCTGCGCAAAAATCAAAGAATTTGCAAATATCCTAAACGAAGGTTCATTCTTTTCACCTTAAAGGTCTTTTACAGAAAAAACAAATGTGGAGAACGACATTTCTATTATTAATGGGTTAATGAAAATACAACATCACAGTAAGCGAAAGTGCAAGATGCAGCAAAAAATAATTGGCATAACTTCTCTATGACATCCAATGCCAACTTCTTCAATATCCAAGAAAATAAACATGACATCTGAAATCTAAGAAGATACTCAAAGTGAATTACTTTTCTTCCGGAAAAAGGAAAGAAATTACGTCAAAGGGGACTTTAAACAATACCATTTTACCAACATGGACGACTTCTTATTTGATCAATTTCTAGTCATTTTATAGATAGTACATACCAGTTAGACGATATTTATCTTCCACATGGGTGCCCGTAATGGGTAGAAGCAGCTTTATATGTCCAGCAAAGTGCCACCATGTTAGCGGCATGTCCATACTCGGCATCATGCCATTGGTTTCCTCCTGACCACAAATAAACAAACAATACATAACAATTGCACAAGCAGAAACGGAGAAAGTAGTAAAATCAAAGAACGAGCTGAACGCTGAAAGCAAGGAATTGCAGAAGGCGATAACCTAGCTGGTCAATTAGTAAGTGTAACACATTTTCGCACTAAATTCTTAAATTTCTACATGAAAGTTGAGAAATTTACTGGCAACATAGAACTCTCAAATTTTAACTCAATATCTAACAATAAATGAATCTATGGGAAAGGAAACTGAATTGCAGAAATTTAATAATTTGTACCGCCGAATTCGGATAAGATGAATGTTGTCGGAGAATACTTGAAGACGAAAGCGCAAAGCGTAAAGAGAGAAGCAATTTGTACAAGAAGGGCACAAAGGTAATTATATGCATAACTTTTAACTCAAGGGACACGCGTCGTTTTCTTGAACAAGAGTTGTAGTCGACTAATGCCTAAGCACAGCCTATATTGCGGACCAGTTAGACAATTATATAGTCCATAGGGTGAAATTTCATTTTTACCCCGGAAGCAGGACGACAAAGTCCTGCTTATTCTCGCTTCTAAATAGTAAAAAAAACCAGATGTGGATGCCCGTGCGTTGCACGGGTCCGGAGTTTGTTCAAAAATGTATTATTATTCACTTACGTCATATGATAATATTGCAAGATAAAACATTATTTTATACCATATACCAATAAGGAACCAAATGAAGATTAGAATATATCAAAATTGAATTTTCTTCCATCTAATCCACAATTGTTGCGGTACTTGTATCAAGTGAAAAAATCGCTCAAAAAACTTACCTACCTCACAAGCCATTAACTATTAGGAAGACAAATATATTTGCCTTTATCGAATCTATCTATTATAAGGATGCAAATATATAGCGATGTCTGCAGTTGATAAAATACTAGCTCCACAAAGAAGCAAAGTCACCATTAAGTTATGGTTCAACTGTGGTTATATCCGGTGAATAAGCAAGACAGCAGCTAGCATTCGGGTAGACCTCATACAATAACTGAACATCTAATGAGCATGAAGTTAGACATATCACACTGTTAATGCTCTTACATTCAATCCTGTTTAGCTTCTTATGTGCCTAAAAAACATATGTATTTGTGCATCTATAAATGATAAATTTCATAAAATCATACAAAAATTAAAAAAATACATGTAGAACTCTAGTTCAATATCAATTAAAATTTACCATGCGTTAACAGACACCAAGCATTAAATGGGAAAACATGAAATTTGCACAGAAAACAAGCATTAAATAGGAAAGAATATGTTAGAACTGAAATTCACAAAGAAGATAGAAAAATTCTGGGGGTTGTAACGACCCGGCCGGTCGTTCCGAGAGTTTAGCCCCGATTCCCCCGTTTCTATTTCATATTATGTGGTTCAGCTTCATTTATGTGTGTTGGGTCGGTTGGTTCAGGTTCAGGTTCAGAGTGATCATGGGGAGCATTGAGGCAATTAGTCTCTCAAGGTAGCCTAATAGTTGAGAAAGTCAACTGAGAGTTGACTTATTGGTGAACGACCTCGGAATGCGAAATTTATGGCTCGAAAGCTTCGTTAGGTGATTTGGGACTTAGGAGTGTGTTCAGAATATTTTTGTGATGTCCGGTGTAGAATTAGGCTTGAATTGGCGAAAGTTAATTTTTGGCGATTTCCAGACGGCAGTGGAAATTAGGCTATCGAGGTCGAAATGGAATTTTAAAAGTTGGAACAGGTCAGTAATGTCATTTTGGATATGTCTGCAAAATTTCAGATTAATCGGAGGTGTTTTGGTTGGTTTCGGCGTAGTTGGCGATTTTTTTTAAGTTTCAAAGTTTTGAGGCTTGAATTGATGTGAATTTGGTGTTTTAGTGTTGTTTTTGGTGTTCTGAAGGCTCGACTAAGTTTGAATGATGTTATGAGATATGTTGGTATGTTTGGTTAAGGTCCCGAGGGCCTCGGGTGTGCTTCGGGTGTGTTTTGGATGGTTAACGGACCAACTTTTGGCTTGAAATCTGGGCTGATTGTTGCTGGTGTAAGGTTCTGGTTTTCTTCTACGCGATCGCATGAGGATGTTTGCGATCGCGTAGGGTTAATCGGCGAGGCAGGATTTTTGTTAATCGCGATCGCGTGGAATGGTTTGCGATCGCGTGAGTATGAATGTTTGGTCAATGCGATCGCGTGGTCTTGTTTGCGATCGCATAGAGTTAAAAGGGCGCGTGGGTGAGTTGAGCTTTGTTCTTCGCGATCGCGTGGAATGGTATGCGATCGCGTGAGTTTAAGTCTTTATGAATCGCGACCGTGTGAGGTTGTCTGCGGTTGCGTAAGGTAAATTGATGGGGCAACAAGTTTGTTCTTCGCGATCGCGTGCCGATGTTTGCGATCGCAGTGAAGGAATTATTTTAGCTGGGCAGAATGTTTAAAACGCCGGAAGTGCGAATTTGGTTGTCATTTTTCTCCATTTTGCATGCGAGCTTGAGAGCTTTTGAGAGGGAATCAAGGGAAATCACTTGGAGGTAAGGTTCTTAACTTCATAACTCGTTTTTATGTCAATTCCTAAGTGATTAAACCACAAAAATTTCTGGAAATTTAGTTAAGATTGGGGAAGGGTCCATGAGAATTGATTTTTCTTTTGAGGATTTGAGTGGCAATTGTGGTCCGATTTTGGTGTTCTTGGTATGTATAGAATCGGGAGAGGACGAGGATTCTAATGATGTAAAAATTTTCGGATTCCGAGTCGTGGGCATTTCGGGATTTTGTTTAATTTTGATGATTTTTCGATTGGGTTGTGTTCCATGAGTATATTTTGATGATGTTAACTGGTTTTTAGCTAGATTTGGAGCAATCGGGAACCAATTTGAGGGGCAAGGGCATAGCGGACTAGTGTCGTGGCCCGGTAGAGGTAAGTAATGGTCTTAAATTTTGTCCCGAGGGTATGGAACCCCAGACTACATATTTTCTCACTGATTTTTAGAAAGGCGCACATGTCGGATGACGAGTATGTAGCGCGTACTGATTTTTGGATTGGACTAGGTCCTCTGCGCGACAACTAATGAGTTGCATATTTACTCAAAAACTTGTGTTAAATTATATTCTAATAATTTGTGAAATATTTGGACTATAAGCCGTGTTTGGGGCCTTGTGCCGATCTGTTTAGAACCTTTGAGGGATTTTTACTGTTGTTTTTATGACTATTTATTGATGATTTCACTCAGCATCATTGGGCATACTGTTTTATTTGAAACTCAGCATGATTTACACCACTTGAGATTTAACTGATGTTTTGGGTCGAGTACCCTGTTTTTACTGATTCGCCCGAGGGGCTTTTCGAGTGGTTTCACCGAGTGTGGCCGAGGGCCAAGTGATGGTGAGGTGCTGAGTGTGGCCGAGGGCCAAGAGTTATGGTGAGGTGCTGAGTGATATTAACGCTTGGGCTGAAGGAGGACCTCCGGAGTCTGTACACACCCCCAGTGAGCGCACCGAGTGCCGAGTGACGAGTGATGGGAGGCCGAGTGACGAGTGATTGGGAGGCATGAGTGACTGTGAGGTGCTGAGGGATTGTGAGGAAATCCCCGAGGGGCTGTTTATAAAACATGTTTTCGCCCGAGGGGCTACTTATGATTTCACTACATTCATTGCATACCAAATCTTTGTTTTAAAGTTACCGAAAAAGTGCATTATTTTAAGAACTTTTATGAAGTTGATTTCGAAGGCATGATGATTTCGTATATTATGTATACCATTGGAAAGTAAGGCTGTGTATAATGTGACATTGATTTTATGTGATTCCTTGCTATTTAGACCTGATTTATCTCCATTACTACTGAGTTGGCGTACTCACATTACTCCCTGCTATATCGCAGCGGAGCCGGATCGTGGGGATATAGAAGTAGCTGCTCAGCGTTCGCAGCATCTCTGCTTTCCCTTCCTATTGTATTTTGATTCGGAGTTTTGTATCTTAATACTTTATTTTGGCTTATTTCACTAGATGCTCATGACATGTTGGCTCCGGGTTTTGGGGATGGCAGTACTGTATATAAAACCGCCTATTATATTAAGAACTTTCTGTATATTGTTATGAATTTCTTGAGACTTAAATGGGATTTTCAAAAAAAATTGTGAACACGCGGTAGTCAGCTAGTCTAGTTTCACGATAGGCGCCATCACGACCGGTTAGGATTTGGGGTCGTGACAGGAATGGATAAGGAAGGGTTTGCATGTTATGTGTGTAACTGATGTAGATTATGTTTTTATGCTTCTGCTTTTCTTACGGAACTTTTTCATTCTTTGTGGGGACTCAGAAGTTGATTAGGAAACTGTGTTTCCTTCTACATACGTTCTGGTTCTTCTTTGCTCTCTTCTAGGAAATATTTTCATTCTATTACATTACACTTCTTTTCTTACTCTACCCCAGTCTCACAAATGAGGCCCTGATTTTCTTTTGATACTTTCTCCTATAGTCAGAACTTTTCTGCATGTCCCGTGCTGTCCGAGTCACTTGCATTGCCCTTATGATTATATTATTGTTAGCTGCCTTTCTCTTTTCCACTTTTTGCTTGTGATCAGCTTTTTTATTTTGTTTTTATTCCTACTTGTTGCAATTACTTTTTTTTCATCAGCTAAGAGTCTATTGGAAATAGCCTCTCTGCCCTTTCAGGGAATCAGGGGTAAGACTGCATACATCTTACCCTTCCCGACCCACTTGTGGAAAATTCCTGGGCGTGTTCTTGTTGTTGTTGTTGTTGTTAATAGACACCAAAAGAGTTGAGGAGCGTACTATGTGTAAACTGCCATCATCTTGGTTATCAAACTATTATTTTCTTTCTTTCTTTTTTTCTGGGAAAACAATAAAGATCATAAAATAGTATATTACCCATATAAAGGATTAGTATAACAGTCTTAGCAAAAGAAACTGTAAGTCAATATGGTAAAATAACTCGGCTACACACTCATGAAAATAGTTGTCTGTATAATAAGCACTTGCCTAGATCCACCTCAAAACTTCAACAGATGAATCTCTCTCACGTCTAAATGCTTCCTGAAATGTCCAAAAATTTTCCTACATAAACAAACGATGACATCATCCCTAATTTCTAAGGGCATTAGACAATCTCCAATGCAAATAAAATGGAGAGAAATTCAAACATATTACACAAAAAGAGCAAGAAACCCAAATAACTCACCAAAAATTCTGCTACAACATACACCCAGAAGTAAGCACATATAAAGATAACAGAACATGATGCGCAATATATTGTTCTATAATTTTGTTACTTGGAAGAAAGTAATGTATCATTTACTGAATGAAGATTGTTGGACTTTAAAGTCATTGGGCTTTAAAGACAATGAGTGTCAATTGAAAAATGGTGAGAAATAAAATGGAGGGAAATGAAAATTTGAATCAAGTGAGCTTTGTCATGAACTTTGTACCACATTGGTGAAAGACAAATACACTTGTATGTATAAATATAGGATCACTTCTTAGAGCTCTTAAAAGGAGTTGAAGAGAATGAACCCGTGCGCCGTCGTCGTCGCTCGGCTCGGCTTTGGCTTTGGATATTTTTGGATATTTGGATATTTCAATTGATCGATCGATAAGATTATTTTTTGGACAAAAGTTATTTAATTAATTATTTAAGAATTAATCAAGTGCCAGTCAGTTCATTAACGGAATTAACTGGAATGTGTAATCTAAAACGCTGAACGCTGCCTTTCCCTTCTTGAAAGGACATCACACCTCTTCCGACAATTGCCTATAAATTTTGAGGCATGGCTTCCTTTTCACTCACTGAAAATCAAAAATTTCCTCCTGAAAAGTACTGCATTCTACTTCGCAGTCTCTCTCTCAAATTCGTAAGTGTGATTTTGCTTCGTTCTTTGAGTTCGTTGGTATCCTGCAGTTTGTATTGCCATTGTTGCAGGAAGGTTTATTCCGTTTCATCCTGGGAGGATTTAATCCATTACCTTGGCAACTTGTGAGGGGGTTAAAATTCCTTAAGGACGCACAAGGAAATTGTGGACTCGGAATATTTTTTATCGTTTACAGATTTTCTGTTTCTTCTAACAGTTTTCTAATTTCTGTTTTAACATAGTATCGACAAAAATCTTAAGGAATTTTAATTTAACGTTTCTGTGTTGAAATTTATATTGAAATATTATCTATATTTTGTATACTGGTTTGGAGACTAAAGCCTTTGTGCTTTCTACTCCAATAACTATTCTGTCCGATTTAAAGTATATCAAAACTTTACCAGACTAATAAACGCACGGGTTTGAAGTATATAAAAACTTCACCATTGTTACGTGTTGTATGTTTGGTTTGGTATTCAGTTTGAAGATATCAAAACTTCACTGATTTAACAAAGTTCTATTTGTTTCCAACTCTACAGAAACATGACGAATGAAAACCAAACTAATGGAAATGCTGCTGGAACGGGTGCTTCATCGAGTGCTGCTGCTTCGTCAAGACCAGCACATACAATGGCACCGGCAGAAAAACCCGAGAAATTTTCTAGTACAGACTTCAACCGTTGGCAGATGAAGATGCTACTCTATCTAACTACACTAAGCCTGCAATGATTCATCAAGGAGGATGTTCCAGTCGTGGGAGAAGATACTTCTGAGGTTGAACGATTTGTGGTAATTGACGCATGGAAACGCTCTGATTTCCTATGCAGAAACTACATCTTAAGTTGTTTGGAGGACGGCTTGTATAATGTTCATAGTGTCATGGAAACTTCAAAAGAGTTATGGAACGCTCTTGAGAAAAAGTACAAGACCGAGGATGCTGGACTTAAGAAGTTCGTTGCTGCAAAATTTTTGGAGTTTAAAATGATTGACACCAGGTCGGTCATCACTCAAGTCCAAGAATTACAAGTCATCGTGCATGACCTCCTTGCTGAAGGTATGACCCGAGTCAATAATTTTATTAATAATATTAATAGTGTTATTAATTATAAATTTGTTGCTGAAGGTATGGTCATAAATGAGGCGTTTCAAGTTGCTGCCTTCATTGAAAAGTTACCTCCTTTATGGAAGGACTTTAAGAACTACTTGAAGCACAAGCGCAAAGAGATGGCACTTGAGGATCTAATTGTTCGTCTAAGGATAGAAGAAGACAACAAAAATGCTGAAAAGAAGTCACGTGGCTACTCGGCAATAATGGGAGCTAATATTGTTGAGGAAGCACCGGGAAATAAAAAGAAGAGAAAGCAGGCATCTGGACCAAAGAATTACCCGAACAAGAAAAAGTTCAAAGGTAGTTGTCACAACTGTGGAAAGCCCGGACATAAGGCCATAGATTGTCGCGCTCCAAAGAAAGAGTTACAAAAGAAGAAGAATCAAGCAAATGTGGTTGAAGTGGAGGACTTGTGTGCCATGTTGTCTGAATGCAACTTGGTAGGAAATCCAAGAGAGTGGTGGATTGATTCTGGTGCCACCCGCCATATTTGTGCAAACAAGGATTTATTCTCTTCTTATGCTCCTGCAGGACCCGAACAAACTCTTTTCATGGGAAATTCATCTACGGCCAAAATCGAGGGAATTGGCAAGATTGCATTGAAGATGACATCCGGAAAAATTGTGACTTTAAATCAAGTTCTCCATGTTCCAGAAATTCGCAAGAATTTAGTATCTACATCACTTCTTGTCAAAAATGGATTTAAGTGTGTATTTGTTTCCAATAGTGTTGTTTTGAGTAAGAATGATATGTATGTAGGCAAAGGTTACCTGAATGAGGGCCTTTTTAAGCTAAATGTAATAGCTATTCCTATCAATAAAGTTGAAACTTCTTCTTACTTAGTTGAGTCAAACACTTTATGGCATGCACGCTTAGGCCACGTCAACTTCAAAACATTACGGAAAATGATTAATTTGGAAGTATTGCCAAAATTTGATTGCATTAACTCAAAATGTCAAATCTGTGTGGAATCAAAGTATGCTAAGCATCCATATAAGTCTGTCGAAAGGAATTCAAGTCCTTTAGATTTAATTCACACAGATATTTGCGACATGAAATCAACGCCATCTCGCAATGGGAAAAAGTACTTCATCACTTTTATTGACGATAGTACGAGATATTGCTATGTTTACTTACTTAGTAGTAAAGATGAAGCAATTGATGCATTCAAGCAATACAAGAATGAAGTTGAAACACAACTTAACAAAAAGATCAAAATGATAAGAAGTGATAGGGGTGGAGAATATGAATCTCCTTTTGAACAAATATGTTTGGAAAATGGCATTATTCACCAAACAACTGCCCCGTACTCTCCTCAATCTAACGGAATTTCGGAAAGAAAGAATCGAACATTAAAGGAGATGATGAATCCCTTGTTGATAAGTTCTAGTTTACCACAGAACTTGTGGGGGGAAGCTATACTTACAGCAAAACCGAATAATCAACTGTGTGCCCACTGTAAAACACAGTTCATCCTGACGAAAAGTGGAAAGGAAGGAAACCCAGCTTGAAATATTTCAAAGTGTGGGGGTGTTTAGCTAAAGTACAGGTTCCTAAGCCTAAAAGGGTGAAGATAGGATCAGAAACGATTGATTGTGTATTTATTGGATATGTAACCAATAGCAACGCATAACGTTTTCTGGTTCATAAATCAGAAAATCATGAGATTCACGTTAATAGGGTAATAGAATCATAATGTTGAATTCTTTAAAACTATTTATCCGTATAAAAAGGGAAGTGAATTGCCCTACCAAAAGTCAAAACGACCTCGGGAGGAAACAACAGATGGTATGCCTAATGAGGAAAATCCGAGAAGAAGTAAACGTCAAAGGACATCTACTTCATTCGGTCCAGATTTTCTGACTTTCCTGCTAGAAAATGAGCCTCGAACCTTCAAGGAAGCAATGACTTCCTCAGAAGCACAATATTGGAAAGATGCTGTCAATAGTGAAATAGAATCCATATTGAGCAACCACACTTGGGAGCTGGTTGATCTTCCTCCAGGTAACAAAACTTTGGGTTCTAAATGGATTTTCAAGAAGAAAATGAAAGACGATGGTACTATTGACAAATACAAGGCAAGACTTGTTGTCAAAGGATTTAGACAGCGAGAAGGTCTTGACTATTTTGACACATACTCGCTGGTAGAAAGAATTACATCCATTCGGATGCTAATAGCGTTAGCCGCCTTGTATGGTCTTCAAATCCATCAAATGGATGTAAAAACAGCCTTCATATATGGTGATCTANGGCACGCAAAATTTGACCAAACAATGTTGTCAAATGGCTTTAAGATTAATGAATGTGATAAATGTGTTTACATTAAGAGCGTTCCAAATCATATAGTCATTGTTTGCTTATATGTTGATGATATGCTAATAATGAGCAAAGACATTGCCGACATTCAAGCTACTAAGCAAATGCTTGCTAGTAAGTTTGATATGAAAGACTTAGGAGTGGCCGATGTAATTCTAGGAATTAAAATCCAGAGGACTCCTCAGGGTCTGGCTTTGTCCCAATCACATTACGTGAAAATGGTACTTGAAAAATTCAAATACTTGGAATTTAGAAGTGCAAGAACTCCAATTGACTTAAACCATTATCTTGTAAAGAATAAAGGTGAAAGCACGTCTCAATTGGATTATGATCTTGTGTTGGGAAGCTTAATGTATATCATGAACTGTACACGTCCTGATATAACTTGTGCAATAAGTAAACTTATTCGATTCACAAGTAATCCCAACAAACATCAGTGGTTGGCAATGAAACGAGTTCTAGGATATTTGGAATATACCCAAGACTACGCCTTGCACTACAATAATTATCCTGCGGTTATCGAAGGATATAGTGATGCAATTTGGATAACCGGCTCAACAGAAACAAAGTCCACAAGTGGATATGTTTTTACCGTTGGCAGAGGAGCAGTATCTTGGAAGTCTTCCAAACAAACGTGCATCGCTCGCTCTACAATGGAATAAGAGTTTATAACTTTGGATAAGGCTGGCGAAGAAACTGAATGGCTTCAAAATTTCTTAGAAGACATTCCATTCTAGCCAAAACCTTTGGCTCCTATATGCATACATTGTGATAGTGAGACTGCAATAGGACGGGCAAGAAGCATTATGTATAACAGAAAGTCTCGTCATATACGACGAAGACATAAAACCGTTAGACAACTACTCTCTAGTGGAATGATCACTATTGATTATGTAAGATCAAAG
>ML400607.1:30263-74135 GCA_005239525.1 Nicotiana knightiana | reverse complement strand
TTTTTTTTGGTCCCTTCTAGTGATGAAGACAATGTATAGTAACAAGGATAGAACTTTACACGTTCTTTAATGATTACCTAAGTTTGAAGTGGTGTTAATCTAAAAGATTACACGTTTAGGAATCACCTATGTAAGTGTGAAGTGAAGCCGCTTCAATGAGAATTCTGTAAGGCCAATTCTCTACGCACTTATAAAACCAGGTGGTGTTCATGGCTGAAACGAACACAACAATGAGAACCAAAAGACGGTTAAGGGTTGGTTGTGTGACATATGGTTGTCTAGGTATACACTAAAGTTCGACGGTTCAAAGATATCAAATCTACCGATTGACCGAGTATATCCGACATATGTTCACTACGAAAAGTTCAAAGGGAAACCTACTTATCCAGATGCAATTAATCCTTACTTTCAAATCACACAGCTTTCATCTATGATCATTCTTGTTACAGCCCCATTCATGTGGGGGATTGTTGGACTTTAAAGCCATTGGGTTTTAAAGACAAGGAGTGTGAATTGAAAACTTGTGGGAAATGAAAATTTGAATCAAGTGAGCTTTGTCATGAACTTTGTACCACATTGGTGAAAGAAAACTACACTTGTGTGTATAAATATAGGATCACTTCTTAGAGCTCTTAAAAGGAGTTGAAGAGAATGAATCCTCGCGTCGTCGTCGTCGCTCGGGCTCGGCTTCGGCTTTGGCTTTGGCTTTGGCTTTGGATTTGTCAAATGATCGATCGATAAGATTATTTTTTGGACAAAAGTTATTTAATTAATTATTTAAGAATTAATCAAGTGCCAGTCAGTTCATTAACGGAATTAACTGAAATGTATAATCCAAAACGCTGAACGCTGCCTTTCCCTTCTGAACAGACACCTCTTCCTGAACAGACATCATACCTCTTCCGACAATTGCTTATAAATTCCGAGGCATGACTTCCTTTTCACTCACTGAAAATCCAGAATTTCCTTATGAAAAGTAATGCATTCTACTTCGCAGTCTCTCTCTCAAATTCGTAAGTGTGATTTTGCTTCGTTCTTTGAGTCGTTAATATCCTGCAATTTGTATTGCCACTGTTGCAGGAAGGTTTATTCCGTTTCATCCTGGGAGGATTTAATCCATTACCTTTGCAACTTGTGACGGGGTTAAAATTCCTTAAGGACGCACAAGGAAATTGTGGACTCGGAATATTTCTTATCGTTTACAGATTTTTTGTTTCTTCTAACAGTTTTCTAATTTATGTTTTAACACAGTATCGACAAAATGCTTACATAATAGCACCCCTACAGGAGAATAATCGAGTATAAAATTATTCAGTACTTTCGGGCATGTAGTCAAACACCTTTGGTGCAAAAAAAGTACCCTCACCTTCCATTACTCTTTTTGTTTTAGATAGCAATTCAAAATCTAGAATATTTTGATAAAATAACCACATGCATGTTCAAAATCCACCTAGAAAGCATGGAGAAAAGAGGAAAAAACAGATAAGTATAAAGCAAATATTAAAATCATACATATTGTACCAAAAAGAAAAATAAACAAAAAAAAACCCAAAAAGAATTTCATAGGCAAATGAAGATCGATAGTCTTTCAAAATAGAATAAAAGATTTACATACTTACCACGAAAGAAGAGAGGAAACTAAGCAGAACTCAGAAATATTCTCTTCCGCTGTCAGGCTCTCTGATTGTCTCGCTAATCAAAAATTCAGGATGCACGTGTGTTTTGGAGAATGAACAATACAAAAAGAACATGGAATACAGATAACAAGCAAATCAAAAAAGAAAAGGTTACATAAACTCGGAGGAATAATTAAACAACATAAACTAAATAACATACTCACCGGAACGCTATAGAACTTAACACAAAATATAAGTTTCAACTGAGAGACACCGGAACAGTAATCAAACTCAAATATAATTAAAGAAAAGAACAAGAGCTCGTTAGGATAATGGCAATGGAACGTATCACTCTAAACTATGTGGTGAATCTAAACGAACATGTAGTCCGACTTTGTAAGTTTAAGAGGGAAGACATGTTTATAATTTATCCATAAAATAGTTTTTATATTACGAAACATCTTATCTATCACAGTTTTATTTGGCGCAATAAAGCAAATTCAAGCTCCTATGTCAATGCAAGATTTATTCTCCTAAGTTCACCTTATGTTTGAACAATTTTGTTTTCTACTTATCGGTATATCATCCTTTATGAGTTAAGTTAAAGAAAATTATTGATAAAGTCTTAATTGCGACCTTAACATATACTAAACACGATTTCATATTCTACGATTGATCAACTTTTACTCAATGTTCAAGGCTTCCTTCCTTCATGGTTTCTCTTACTAAAGTGGGCTTCCTTCACCTTCCGTAGCTGAGGGTCAAACGGGAATAGTCTCCCTACCCTGGAAGGGGTAAGGCTGCGTATATCCTACCCTCCCCAGACCCTACTTGGTAGGATTATACTGGATAGTTGTTGTTGTTATTTACCTTTAATTACCTTTCATCCATTTGCATTTCTACATATGGTGCATTTGCATTTTTATCGTTAATGTTGGTTCTTGATTAGAGGCCTTTCAAGAGATATTAGGATATTTCCTGATATTAAAGATTCAAGTGTGGAAAGTTTGTCCGAAGTGTAATGTCTTCTTTTTCCTTTCCTTGCCCCATCACCCTCCCTCTATTTTTTTGGGATAATCTAGACCAACCAAGAAAGAAACTAAGACTTTAATCTCGAAATCACTATCGATGTAATGTAAGGATTCTAGGGAAGAGCTACTAATATTTAAAACAAGGACACTTTTACAATTTCTTTATCCTCAACACAACATTACACCTTGATGGGTAGCTAAGAAATCTTTTTTTGGTTCAGGCATATCATCAAACATTTTGTCACAGAAGCATCTTAATATTGAGGCGGGGAAAAAGGGATTAGATTTGTAGTTAACAATTAAAATTAATGCACCTACATATTTATTTTTCAAACATGCATGTGAAATCAGGAAAAATCTCTATAAGACATGTATAAATAAACAAGAATTTAGCTAAAAGAACAAAGAAAAGTAACTATACCTCAAAATTTTCTTGTGCACTTTTCCGAATCACACAACTCGTGTTCACTGACTTATGGAGGCAATTGATAGAGATGCTCAGCAGAAGGATTATTCTGCCTTCTAAGACCTTTACCTTTTGCCCGTTCTATTTCAGAAAAAGAACACAAGCAAGATAATGTAAGTGAAAGAGGGCAAACACCCATTTTCCAATTCTCAAGAGAAACTATTTGCATCGATACTTATTACTAAATTTGACCAAAACATAGAAGTCTTAAACCAAAAAATAGAAACCTATAGAAAGAATTCAACATATATACCAAACGCATAAGAAAAAGACATGAAATTGAAAAGCAAATAATACCTTAGGATAACCAATACATAAGTTGTAAACTCAGAAAAATGGAGGTTCTAAATACAGAGTGTGAGAGAGAAGAAACAATAAAAGGGATACTAAATGGCAATATGTGTCGTATTACAACATACACGTGTCTATAAGAAGCATAACAACTGGACTCAGTGAAATTCCAAGATTACCCTTCGTCGTACAAGCAACTCTCACTTACTATGCACGGACATTTAGTTACCCAAGAAGATATTTCTCATAGAAAATTGCATCTTTATCCAATTGCATAAAGAAAAGAAAGAGAAATATAAAAATCCAAGCTTTTAGCAGTATCTCGAGAGATGAAGGCAGTTTTGTCAAGTACTTAAATGTCCATAAAATATGAACTATTTCAAAAGAAAGTTTTTGAGTAGCTCCTCTTTGTTGATCTTCAATCTCTGTAAAGCACTTCTATAGAAGGTGTCTCCAAATGAAATTAGAAGAATTATTGTCCTGCAATAATAGCATACAGAGACTTGAGTTCAAATTCAAACCCAGAAGAAATGAATCATATATCAAAATTTACATATATCTAGTTTCATGATTCAGATATACTTGTTAGCCTCAGGATTTCTTTAAAGTGACGTACATACACTCGTGCAGACCTGGTTGATATCGAACTCATATAATCCACAATAAAATCATATTTATATTGTAATGCATTAATTACGTGCGGCTATACTAGATAACCCCCTGTGTAAGTTGCAAAGGGCTTTTATTCATTTATCAACAATCTTGGTTTTCCAAAGTTAAAGGATAGATTTTCAGGAAGCATCTCTATCTCCACTAGTCTCAAGTTGCCAGACAGATAGAATGTAAAGATCAAAATAGCGCAAGTGAATGCAGAACAATTTTGACAAATGATAACAATAGAAAAAGTTGACAAAGAAAACATAATATGTCATGGTAGAATTTTCTAGATCTTTCAGTAGATACAACATATACAAAGACCATTGTCTACACAAAACAAAGAAAAGAAGAAGAATTCAGACCTATAAACAAATAATGATAATTACCTTTTTTAGTCTAATTTCCCGTCTATAAAACCATAAATTCACCCTTCGATCTGGTGCATCTAGCTCTGAACTTGATGTTGGACTATTCCTATTTCTTTCGTTGTCACCATATTGGGAGTGATGAGACTTCAAAAAGAAAGGAAAGCACCATAGATATTGAAAGACAAAATATAAAAAATCAATTGGAGATATCTTAGTAGCTTTGGGTGTTTCAGGACCAAAAGCAGAAGGAAGATCGATCATCTTTGGGTCTTTGAGTTAGAGGACTCCAAGGATAAACTCTTGGAAACACTAATAGCTGGAAAATAATCAAATATTTGTCAACCAATTACAGGAATAATAATTATCTGTTCAATATAAGAAAAACTTAAACATTCAGAAGGATGTGATGTTAGTAACGGAAGCTCAATGTCGTTGTAATATCTGAAGATCAGAATCGACTTCAGATTCTCAAAGAGCTGCAGAAAAGGTGTAAGAGTCTACATTTGCACATATTGATTTGTAATCATAGAAAAAAGGATAACAAAACAACAAGCATCAGAATAGTCGTAGATCAAGGGATCATGTCAGCACAGGCCTCACATCGTAGACTCTCATTTTTAATGAAACTCATTTGGGACTAATCAATCAACATATATTAAAACATATCATAGTATATTCACTCTCAAGAGTGAATAAAAAATGCCTGTTCACACACTTTCTCCATTTACATGCATTAAATGCCATATCAGTGAAAAAGA
Organism: Nicotiana knightiana; assembly: GCA_005239525.1. Classification (NCBI taxonomy): domain Eukaryota; kingdom Viridiplantae; phylum Streptophyta; class Magnoliopsida; order Solanales; family Solanaceae; genus Nicotiana; species Nicotiana knightiana. Next base: position 68,948 of record ML400607.1, on the reverse strand, counting down.
AATAGTCAGATAGCTGAACCAATAATTGATGCTCATATAATTTACATAAATAATGCATAAACAGGTCTGTTATCTATCAAAAATTATACTACTACCTGGTTGAAGCAAGCTTAACCAATTCTTCTAAGATTGTGGCCTAAATTATTTTTTCTTTGCAACTTAATAACCTTGTCGGGGAAGTTAAAGAGTGATTGGCGTGGAAAACTCAATGGTTTAGGCGAACAATATATATAAAAGGGAGAGTTCAATTATTGTGATGAATTATGATTCTATATCTACATATCATAGTGTTTCCATGTCAGTGCACAAGCAGTCAAAGCTCCAGTTTATCACTTCAAGATGCGACAGAACCTCCATTGAGGGATTTGCCACCAGTTGTGCATGTCTGATTCTTTTGTTTGAATATCTCTTTAAGTTCTTTGCTCCATAAATTAACTTAAAAATTCATAAGTTAGTATAATTATAACATAAAAATCGTCTTTCTTTGTCTACAATAAGCTGAAACTAATTAAATAAATTGTCCTCTATTTAGACTTTAAAATTTAAAATCTAAGAATACCATAAGAAAGTTGAGCCACAAATTAAATATTTTGAAGAACTATTTAGCAATTGACCAAGACAGGTGACGAGGAAGAATTTGGAGAAAGAGCATACTATTTAAAGCCTTTTGTGTAGTTTACCCTCCTGAAATTTTCTAGTTAGTGTTTCATGTTTGTTTGGTTCTTCACCATACATGGATGTTACTAGTGTATGTTGTACTTTTGTCTCCATATTTTGGCATTCACCTCTAATCACGCGACTCTACTTTCCTTACATCTAATCTTTTCTTCCAGGAGTACCCAAAGGTTCAGCAAGACCCTCTATGTTTGATCGAATTTATGAATTCACGATCAGAGCTTAGAAAATATCACACCAACAATTTGTGTATTCATGAGAATAAATTGCAACGGAAAGAATTATTTCTAAGGTAAGAGTACCAAAAGAAATAAATGACTTACAAATTCACCAGAAAAGACTAGTTCTTAAGAGTAGAGAAAGATTATAAAATGTTACATGCCTTTTAACTACTCAAACACTGCTTGCAATATAAAATAGCAAGTGACTGATCTCTTTAAGCACATTTTCACAAAATTTGCTGAAAAGTCTGAACCAAATATTGGAAGTCCACATGTTAATAGCAGATGACACACAACCCAAATGATAAGAGGCTCCTACAGAACATGTGTGCATTAAAAGTTTATATTGTTGAACTTATATGACACTGAAATTTAATGCCCAAATTTATTTCTGTTACAATATAAACGTTTCTAAGAAAACATACATTTACAATCATATGAATATAGCATCATAAACTACATCCATAGAGACATCGAAGATATCATTTCCAATTAAGTTTTATTTTCTCTCATTTTACATTTGAAACTCCAAAAAAGATTTGGTTTTAACTTTTTTTACTTTCTCAATATGTTCCAATAGATATTTAATAGATGTGTAACTTCCAAAAGAGATAAAAACTACTACAAGCATTCACCTAGCCATTGTTATTTGAATCTTCAAACTTCTTTTCCCTTCTCAGTATAAGTGGAGAAAAAGCAAATAGGGATATAGAGTGTTTTTCCCTAAAACTTTCATAACTCTTTTATAATAAAAAATTTCGATTAAAAATTGCTAATGAAGGAGTCATATCAAAAAACAATTATCAACAGAAAATAAATGTACTATTGTGTTTTCTGCTAACCTGTCACGACCCCAAATCCTAATCGGCCGTGATGGCGTCTATCGTGGAACTAGGCTAGCCGACTACCGCGTGTTCTCAATTTCTTTTGAAAATCCCATTTTAAGTTCAAGCAATTCATAACAATATTCAGAGAGTTTGCTTAACATAATAGACAAGTTTTATATATACAATACTGCCATCCCCAAAACCCGGAGCCAACGTGTCATGAGCATCTAATGAAATAAGTCAAATAAAGTATTAAGATACAAAACTCCGAATCAAAGATAAATACAATAGGAAGGGAAAGCTGAGATGATGCGAATGCTGAGCAGCTACCTCTATGTCCCCACGATCCGGCTCCGCTGCGATATAAATATATATATATATATATATATAAAAGCTAATGCTCGATCTCTGCTCCTGAATCTGCACACAGAGGTGCAGGGAGTAATGTGAGTACGCCAACTTAGTAGTAATGGAGATAAATCAAGTCTAAGTAGCAAGGAATCACATAAAATCCGTGTCACAATATACACGGCCTTACTTTCCAATAGTATACATACATATACGAAATCATCATGCCTTCGAAATCAACTTCACAAAAGTTCTTAAAACGATGCACATTTTTAGTGACTTTAAAACAAGGATTTGGTATGCAATGAATGTAATGAAATCATAAGTAGCCCCTCGGGCGAAAAACATGTTTCATAAACATTCCCTCGGGCATTTCCTCACAATCCCTCAGCACCTCACAGTCACTCATGCCTCCCAATCACTCGTCACTCGGCACTCGGTGCGCTCACTGGGGGTATGTACAGACTCCGGAGGGGCTCCTTCAGCCCAAGCGCTAATATCACTCATAAGGCCTGAAAGCCTCCTCACCATCACTCTTGGCCCTCGGCCACACTCGGTGGAACCACTCGAAAAGCCCCTCGGGCGAATCAGTAAAAATAGGGTACTCGACCCAAAACATCAGTTTAATCTCAAGTGGCGTAAATCATGCTGAGTTTCAAGTAAAACTATATGCACAATGATGCTGAGTAAAAACCATCAACATGTAGTGAGGAAAAACAACAGTAAAACACCCTCAAAGGGTCTCAACAGATCGGCACGAGGCCCCAAACACGGCTTATAGCCCAAGTATTTCACAAATCTTTAGAACATAATTTAACATAAGTTTTTGAGTAAATATGCAACTCATTAGTTGCCGCGGAGAGACCTAGTCCAATCCAAAAATCAGTGCGCACCACATATTCGTCATCCGTCATGTGCGTCATTCCAAATTCAGTGAGAAAACAATGCAGTCTGGGGTTCCATACCCTCAGGACAAAATTTATAACCATTACTTACCTCTACCGGGCCACGACACTAGTCCGCTATGCCCTTGCCCCTCAAATTGGCTCCCGATTGCTCGAAATCTAGCCAAAAACCAGTTAACATCATCAAAATATACTCATGGAACACAACCCAATCGAAAATTATCAAAATTAAAGAAAATCTCGAAATTCGGCCAAACCCGAGCACGGGGACCACATCTCAGAATCCAAAATTTTTTACATCATTAGAACTCTCATCCTCTCCCGATTCTAGACATACCAAGAGCACCAAAATCGGACCACAATTGCCCACTCAAATTCTCAAAAGAAAAAGCAATTCTCATGGACCCTTCTTCCCCAATCTTAACTAAATTTCCAGAAGTTTTTGTGGCTTAATCACTTAGGAATTGACATAGAATCATGTTATGAAGTTGGAATTCTTACCTCCAGATGATTTCCCTTCAATCCCCTCTCAAAAGCTCTCAAATTCGCATGCAACTTTGGATGAAATAAGAACCAATTTCGTATCCCATCCTTTTAAACATTCTGTCCAGTCATTTCGCGCCTGCGATCATTTCTCCGCACCTGCGTGATCGCAGGTGCGATGCATCCTCTGCACCAGCGACATCGCAGGTGCGACAATCCCCTCGCACCTGCGAACCTCTCCTTGCCCAGCCAATTCTCGCGCCTGCGACTTCCCCTTCCGCACCTGCGTGATTGCACCTGCGACTCCCCTTTCGCAGGTGCGAAAACACCAGCAGCAACACAACAGATGCTTTCAAAACCCATTCCAACTTCCCGCCAATCATCCGAATCAACCCCGAGCCCCTCGGGGCCCCAACCAAACATGCCAACCTATCCCATAGCATCATTCAAACTTAGTCGAGCCTTCGGAACACCAAAAACAACACGAAAACACCAAATTTACATCAAATTCAAGCCTAAGAACTTTGAAACATCCAAATCTCACCAACTACGCCGAAACCAACCAAAACACCTCCGATTAACCTGAAATTTTGCATACATATCCAAAATGACATTACGAACCTGCTCAAACTTCCGGAATTTCATTCCGACCTTGATAGCCTATTTTCCACTGCCGACCGGAAATTGCCAAAACTAACTTTCGCCAATTCAAGCCTAATTCATCACCAGACATCACAAAAATATTCTGAACACACTCCTAAGTCCCAAATCACCTAACGAAGCTATCCGAGCCATAAAATCTTCATTCCGAGGTCATTTACGAATAAGTCAACTCTCAGTTGACTTTCTCAACTATTAGGCTACCTTGAGAGACTAATTGCCTCACTGCTCACCATGACCACTCTGAACCTGAACCAACCGACCCAACACACATAGATGAAGCTGGAACACAAAACATGAAGCAGAAACGGGGGAAACGGGGTAAATCTCATGGAACGACCGGCCGGGTCGTTACATCCTCCCCCACTTAAACATACATTCGTCCTCGAACGTGCCAATAGTTGTTCTCCAACACTAACAAACTGCTACGCATCTTACCATGCACATACCCGGGGGTGATTCCACGTCACCCTATCCCATATAGGTCCAATAGCACAATGCCGCTGAAATTTCGAAATCCAAATCCTGGCCCATAAACTTAGAACCAATTTCCCACTTCTGAAATGATATATAAGATTAAAAATTTCCATAACCATAAACTGAAAAATCCTGAACATGCTGAATCAATCCATATACGCACCCCAGATGAAATCACATAATACACCGCGTGACCCAACTCTCATAGCAATAACTCTTAACCTCTATAACTTCTCAGAACAACCCAATACCGGTACACCACCTCTTATCAAGAAATGCCTCGCTCCAACACTTCCATACACTGCCGATATGAAAGAAGCACATAGAACTAACAAACATTCATCCGATCAGACAGACATGAAACTCCCCCTTCCCAAACAGGAATTATAGCAGGTTTCGAAGCCGACTCCCGATATTTATCCTTCCTACTATGTTGTACAAAATTTCGAAAATATTCATTATAGGTCCAATGACCTCCTCTCATCCATCACGACCACCATGATAACATGACATTAACCATTTGACACATCGATACAATTCGAAGCCAAAACCTGTGCAACTTGTGCACTTAACAGCAACTTCCCAATGCAATCAAATTATATAAAAGATCCACACGAGAGGACCATCCTGTCATTAACAATTACTGTCACCATATCATACTAACCACCTGGTGCACACTGTGAAAATCAAAAACACATGAATCCGATACCAAGGGTCATACCCCTGCATAACTCCGCTACACTGTGCGATCTCATCCAACCACGGGCCCACTTGGAATATTTCAAGACACCTTGCCCAAAAATCCATAACCATTCAAAATTCGACATCAAGCACTCAAAGTGCATTGCCATAACCACGGGGGAAACCGGACGATACCATGCCACCCGAAACAGAAGGTATATAACCAACACGCCTCAATTCCGCAATACCCAATTGCTTACCTTACTCAAATCTAGCTATAAATCCCAATTAGAATCGCACCACATGTGCATATAACCAATAATCACCACTCCTCGCCACACCGAAGGGAAACTCATAGATCATTCCAGAACATGAACAAATCAATCACAATCGAATGGTACCTTTCTCAATAATAGAAACTCAAGCCAACAATTCCGACCCGGTGCAGAACACGCACCCATATTAGCCTACCAGTGACCCTAAATTAACTTGATCACCCAGAACAGATAGACAACTTTACCGAATAGTTCATAATGATAGAATCATGGCACATACTAACATCCAACTAGTCTCAGCTCGCATCTCCACAGTCCATTACCACACAATATGCTGTTTATGAGAACTCTCAGTCTCGAAGTCCATGAAACGTACAGATTACCATATCTGATCACAACTCCACCGCTTGAATACATAAGACATCCCAAATACTCATCCATTCCACGGGGAATACCCCTATAATTCTTCCGTGCTACCAAGCCAACTTGAATATCGACAGTCCAATAAGAGAGTGCCACAATACTAATGAAGTATCCTTAATTCAAACACATTGCCCTTTTTTTGAAGTTTATACCGTTATCAAGACACACCATTTAGTAATATCATTTACCTAGTCATCTGAAACTACCGTGCTGTCTAAGAATTTATGACCTTCCTTTCAGAACTGAACGGTGTCCTTATACATGCCAATCTCAACCCTACACAACATACCCCATATACCATGCCATCCTATGATAAATATGAGAGCTTCATAATCCCTTCCAAGCCACAATCAAATATATACTCAACTTAGTCAAGAACTTTCCATTTGATCCCATCTAGGAGAAAATCATTATACATCCCATGCTCCTCATGCCAGCAGAAATTATACATCTCTAACCATGGTAGAAATTATGAAGAACTCTACGAATCCCTTTTTGCACAAAACCAAACCATCAGAACTGACTCTTTCTAAATCAACCAAGCTACACAAGCAATCAAAACCTAAGAGTATTGCCATGAAACACCTGTGGAAACCCACCGCTTCATAAGCACTCATGAACCGATCATATCCATTACCATGCCAATCCGACCTACTACCAAGATATCCCATCTATCCGAGTTTCCTTTTTGATTTATCTTCAACTTGATACTATTTCTTGATATAACACCATAATTCCTCAACCAAGACTCACCATACGAGACCCAAGCATAAAACCACATTGTCTAAGGCTCATAAGCCGCCGAATGCTCCCTCAAATATCCCCAAAAGCACCACATTAGAAAATCTTACCCTGAAGAGACTTCTGCGAATCTAAAGCCATTACCTTCACCTTCCTGATACCGATATGTAGAATACCACAAGTCTTGACATCCTCTAACGTAAATCTCAATCATACCGACCAATTAGACAGAATCGACCTGACCCTTGCACGCTAACATACTAGGAAAGTAATCCACTCACTTGGAATCACAAGCAAATTCATACCCTGCACACACTATACTTTTCAATTTCCACTAAATCATTCAATAGAACCCAAACAAGTACATTACAACATATATCCAAGAAATTCCCATTACTCGTGACATTCCCAGACCCCATACCTGCAGGTCATAACCGATTTACCACTATACCTCGAACTGAAACCAATACCACACATAGTCATGTAATCAACTTATCAATAACGAACTCCCCCACTTGGCTCAAAGCCAAGGATCAAGACAAACAAGACTATGCCCATACATTAATACCGCCACCATGCTGTGGTGGGATTCAACTAAATCCTTCGTAAGCTTATATGACCCAAACCATCTAACACTCAAATCAATTGCCAATCTCGCATCCACCATTGCCACAGCCACGCCAACTTCCACAAGCGATCAGAACTCCAATTACAACATATATCTTTTACTGGTAGAAGATAACTTATTATAGAACTACTTAGGGACCACACACCCTGGAACAACCTGCAGGAGGTACCCCTGCTCGCTTAACCTCACTTGCTATCTCTCCATACCCTTCTGAAGACCAGAACTAACATGCAATCACTCACCTTCCTGTATCTGAACACAACAACGCCTACCATCAAGGCATCACAATGCGCGGTAAGAAAACTTGAAGCTGACGGTAGAACTAACACTGGAGCGGCGGTCACAGAAATCTCGAGCTTTTGGAAGCTCCACCCACACATGACTGACCACATGGATACCCTCACTGGACACCACGTGTCCCAAGAATGCTACTGAACTGAGCCAAACTTCATACCCGGAGAATTGGCATAGAGCCTTTCCTCCCCGAATCTTTATAATGCCATCCTCAGATACAGAGTATGCTACTCCCGGCTACGCGGATATGCCAGGATGCCATCAATGAATACAATAACAAGGAGCTCTAATACGGCTGGAATACACCGTCAACCCAATACATGAACGTTACTGGAGCAAATGATCAACTCAAAGACATCACCATGAACTCATAACCCAACAGAGAAATCCGCTTCACTCCACAACTACACAACATGAGAGGTCTTCCAATCATACTCACAACTCAAGCCATATACCAAATCGAGACAGAAATCAAACACTCAATAAATCTTACCACATCTCCAGCCAACCCTTTCGACACATTTCACATTCTGAACACATCTAACCATCAATTCACACCCACCACATAGGCATCTAGTCACCAATTCTCACCAATAAGAGCACGAACGTACATACAAGTCCCCAATTACCTGTGCTCACACAACGCAAATCTCGGCAATCAAGCCAAAGAATGAATTCGGCCTCAAGTCCTCCAGACTGGCCCATTACCAACATGCCAAAATCACATCTCACCCACGGAAGTCACAAGCCGTCGATGCACAGCTGATACCAGGCGCTCTTAGGCGCGCTCGAATACATGGAAGGAATTCATGAGTTATGCTCTTGGATGAATACAATGGATTCGCACGACAAGAATTTTAAAAAAGTGAGATTTTTCCTAAGGGTTCCGCAGCCTCTCGAAGATAAGTACAGACGTCTCCGTACCGATCCGCAAGACTCTACTAAACCTGCTCAAGACCGTTGAGTCCTATGAAACCTAGGGCTCTGATACCATTCTGTCACGACCCCAAATCCTAACCGGCCGTGATGGCGCCTATCGTGAAACTGGACTAGCCGACTACCGCGTGTTCTCAATTTCTTTTGAAAATCCCATTTTAAGTTCAAGCAATTTGTAATAATATTCAGAGAGTTTGCTTAACATAATAGACAAGTTTTATATATACAATACTGCCATCCCCAAAACCCGGAGCCAACGTGTCATGAGCATCTAATGAAATAAGTCAAATAAAGTATTAAGATACAAAACTCCGAATCAAAGATAAATACAATAGGAAGGGAAAGCTGAAATGCTGCGAACGCTGAGCAGCTACCTCTATTTTCCCACGATCCGGCTCCGCTGCGATATATATATATATATATAAGCTAATGCTCGATCTGTGCTCCTGAATCTTCACACAGAGGTGCAGGGAGTAATGTTAGTACGCCAACTCAGTAGTAATGGAGATAAATCAAGTCTAAGTAGCAAGGAATCATATAAAATCCGTGTCACAATATACACGGCCTTACTTTCCAATAGTATACATACATATACGAAATCGTCATGCCTTCGAAATCAACTTCACAAAAGTTCTTAAAACGATGCACATTTTTAGTGACTTTAAAACAAGGATTTGGTATGCAATGAATGTAGTGAAATCATAAGTAGCCCCTCGGGCGAAAAACATGTTTCATAAACAGCCCCTCGAGCAGTTCCTCACAATCCCTCAGCACCTCACAGTCACTCATGCCTCCCATCACTCGTCACTCGGCACTCGGTGCGCTCACTGGGGGTGTGTACAGACTCCGGAGGCTCTCCTTCAGCCCAAGCGCTAATATCACTCATAAGGCCTGAAAGACTCCTCACCATCACTCTTGGCCCTCGCCCACACTCGGTGGAACCACTCGAAAAGCCCCTCGGGCGAATCAGTAAAAACAGGGTACTCGACCCAAAACATCAGTTTAATCTCAAGTGGTGTAAATCATGCTGAGTTTCAAGTAAAACTGTATGCACAATGATGCTGAGTAAAAACCATCACAGGTAGTGAGGAAAAACAACAGTAAAACACCCTCAAAGGGTCTCAATAGATCGGCACGAGGCCCCAAACACGGCTTATAGCCCAAGTATTTCACAAATCTTTAGAACATAATTTAACATAAATTTTTGAGTAAATATGCAACTCATTAGTTGCCGCGGAGAGACCTAGTCCAATCCAAAAATCAGTGCGCGCCGCATATTCGTCATCCGACATGTGCGCAATTCCAAATTCAGTGAGAAAACAATGCAGTCCGGGGTTCCACACCCTCAGGACAAAATTTATAACCATTACTTACCTCTACCGGGCCACGACACTAGTCCGCTATGCCCTTGCCCCTCAAATTGGCTCCCGATTGCTCGGAATCTAGCCAAAAACCAGTTAACATCATCAAAATATACTCATGGAACACAACCCAATCGAAAATTATCAAAATTAAACAAAATCTCGAAATTCGGCCAAACCCGAGCCCCGGGCCCATGTCTCGGAATCCGAATTTTTTTACATCATTAGAACCCTCTTCCTCTCCCGATTCTAGACATACCAAGAGCACCAAAATCGGACCACAATTGCCCACTCAAATCCTCAAAAGAAAAATCAATTCTCATGGACCCTTCTTCCCCTATCTTTACTAAATTTCCAGAAGTTTTTGTGGCTTAATCACTTAGGAATTGACATAGAATCATGTTATGAAGTTGGAATTCTTACCTCCAGATGATTTTCATTGATTTCCCTTCAATCCCCTCTCAAAAGCTCTCAAATTCGCATGCAACTTTGGATGAAATAAGAACCAATTTCGCATCCCAGCCTTTTAAACATTCTGTCCAGTCATTTCGCGCCTGCGATCATTTCTCCGCACCTGCGTGATCGCAGGTGCGATGCATCCTCCGCACCAGCGACATCACAGGTGCGACAATCCCCTCGCACCTGCGAACCTCTCCTTGCCCAGCCAATTCTCGCGCCTGCGACTGCCCTTTCCGCACCTGCGTGATCACACCTGCGACTCCCCTTTCGCAGGTGCGAAAAACACGAGCAGCAGCACAACAGATGCTTTCAAAACCCATTCCAACTTCCCGCCAACCATCTGAATCAATCCCGAGCCCCTCGGGGCCCCAACCAAACATGCCAACCTATCCCATAACATCATTCAAACTTAGTCGAGCCTTCAGAACACCAAAAACAACACGAAAACACCAAATTTACATCAAATTCAAGCCTAAGAACTTTGAAATTTCCAAATCTCACCAACTACGCCGAAACCAACCAAAACACCTCCGATTAACCTGAAATTTTGCAGACATATCCAAAATGACATTACGAACCTGCTCAAACTTCCGGAATTTCATTCCGACCTTGATAGCCTATTTTCCACTGCCGATCGGAAATTGCCAAAACTAACTTTCGCCAATTCAAGCCTAATTCATCACCGGACATCACAAAAATATTCTGAACACACTCCTAAGTCCCAAATCACCTAACGAAGCTATCCGATCCATAAAATCCGCATTCCGAGGTCGTTTACCAATAAGTCAAATCTCAGCTGACTTTCTCAACTATTAGGCTACCTTGAGAGACTAATTGCCCCACTGCTCACCATGACCACTCTGAACCTGAACCAACCGACCCAATACACATAGATGAAGCTGGAACACATAACATGAAGCTGAAACAGGGGAAACGGGGTAAATCTCACTGAACGACCGGCCGGGTCGTTACATAACCCCTGTCTCTATAACCTTGAACGAAAATATTTACAAAAATTACTCTAGTGTGTTTTCTTGTAACACCCCTTTAGTCCATTCTTTCCACTGCCAGTTCCTACCTTACATAATTGTGCCACCAATCCCCAAGAAGAAAGGAGAAGTAGAACTCAAAGAATTTAGACCTATTAGTTTCATTGGAAGCATCTACAAAATAGTAGCCAAATCTTTAGCTGAGAGATAGACAGTAATTTGGAAGTTGATTTCTGGAGAACAAAGTGCATTCCTAAAGAATAGGCAAATCACAGATGCCTCTCTTGTAGCCCATAAGGTTGGGAATGGCAACAACATCAAATTTTGGAAGGATAGATGGCTCAACAATCAACCCCTGAAAAATTCCCACCCTGGCCTCTATCAGATTGCCTCTGACCCCAACTCTTTTATTGCACAAAATAGAGAAGGGAACACATGGGAACTCCCCTTCAGAAGAAATATGCAGGACTGGGAGCTAAATCAGCTTGTAGACCTATACAGAAATGTGGAAGGTGCTGAAGGGAACTCTCAAGTCTCAAACACCTTAAGATGGGAGAGCTCTGAAAAAGGCATCTACACGGTCAAGGCTGGATACAACAATCTAAGTGCTTCAAATGAAATGATCGAGTCATGGCCATGGAAACTTATTTGGAAGACAAAGCTGCCACCAAAAGTAAAGTGTTTCTCCTGGACAACCCTCTATGAAGCTATTCTGACCCAGGATAACCTTTGCAAAAGGAATTTCCAGATAGCTAATAGGTGCCACTTGTGCAGATTAAACTCTGAGTCGGTTAACCATATGCTGCTCCACTGCACAGTTGCATCAGACTTTTGGAGCATGTTCCTTGCACTCTTTGGCATCAGTTGGACTATACCTCAATAAGGGAAGCGGTACTTAGTTAGAGCTTATGGGAAGTTGACAAATCCATCAAAAGAATCTGGCAAATGATCCCGACATGTATTTTTTGGTGTTTATGGTCAAAGAGGAATCAAAGATGTTTTGATGGCACTTCAACTTCCAACGGTCGTCTGAAGTCTAAATGTCTAATGTGTCTTTTTAATTGGAGTAACCTTTCCCTAGTAAATGATATTATCCCCCTCCTAGACTTCATTAGTTCCCTTTCAATGATTTAGTAATCATTGCTTTTGTTATTGGTTAACTCAAGGTTCTAGATTTTTTTTTGCCCTTTGGAGTTAACCAAGAGTTACTTCTTGTATCCTTTTGCATCTTCTTGATGCCTTTTAATACAATACTTTACTTCATCAAAAAAAGATTTCACACAATATAAATCTGTGTTTTCTTACTCCAAGCAGTTTTCACTTTCGATTTTCCTTGCATGTTGAGTTAAGAGATAAATTACAAACCAATTCACACAAAGCACAATAAGAAACACATGCAAAGACTATGAAACAAAGAAGAAAGACCCGAGAGAAGTTATATGTCAACAATAACGACCTTGCAAACTGAAGTTCAACATGGTCAAATAGGTCACGATCACGACTACCAAAAATCATGGGCCGAAAGAGTAGTCTTTGCATAAAATACCTCATTCCACTGATAAGATTTCAATATCAGCTTGAGTAGTAACCTCTCCATGTTAGATCGATCTATGCAAAAGACTGAAAGTTTCACTTTGATGCGTGATTAAAACGTAATCTTGAACAGAAATTTTGACAAGTTTCCGAAGAAGACTACCTTCAAGTTACAAATGTGCCTCTCAAATTTTGTTGTAAAAGGTGGCAATGTATGTGTAATTAATGAGGAATACATCACAAATCCTAGCGCAACATCTTCGGAGCACCATCTTTATTTCCATTTTGGAACTTTTTCACCTTAAAAATGGGATCCCATGATCTGTGAAACGATAGAACAACATGAACAAAACGATACTACTTTGCAGAAGTATAAAACTATCAAAAGTGTGATGAATATTATTTGGACAAACGCACCATGAAAAACTATTCATAGTTCGATAATGTGAAACAAAATGCGAAAATTACCTCTTACCATTAAAGAGGTGCTCCTTTACTGTTAGGTGCTCATCTTTTCCCTCTTGAGTATATGTGCTTTCTTCATTATTCGTAAATTGAAGACATTAAATCCAAACAGTTACAACTACACATTGCAGAATGAATCTTTGAGGATAGAACAACCTTAATTTAGAAGTCCTTCTGCATAAAATCAAATTATGCCTTACCCAACTGGCAACCAAAGAATCAAGCTAGTATTACCTTATTTTGTCACGCCAACTATAAACCTCAAAACTCCTCCATATTCATAATCTCCCATGTTTGGGGTGAAAATAGAAAAAGGAAAAATGATGAAAAGAATACAAGTACTAACATTTGGTTTTCTTGAGATGACAATATGACTATGCATGTGCTGTTCATTCTTTTATTCTCTCTCCTATCTTCAAAGGATGCATAAGAAATCAAAAAGCCTGATTCACTGAAGAATTTTATCATACATGTCAAGAACAAAGATTCTACCCAAAGAATTAACTTTTGTAGCAAAGGTGGACCGGCAAAGAACTTCAGCCGAATCCCAAATCTCTGGTAAAAGATATGCTAGCTATTCCAACGAATAAGAAGAGAATGTGTGAAGGCCTGCATGGCTAAAAGAACAAACAAAAAACTATTTTCTTCGTATGTGTTCTCATTTTCTTAGTAGAAAGTCTATCTCAAAGTTAATGTCTTAAGTAAACATTTACTAAAATTTCACAAACGCATGCCTCTATTCTTGTGACCACATAACCAGACATAATCATAAATTTTAATTGGGTAAAGGAAGAAGAAGAAACAGGAAGAAAGGTGAAAATCAAATTATTGTGTTTCAGAATACAACGACCATCTTCAAAAGATTAAAAGAAGTTATAAAAAGAAACCAAAAATTAAAGTTAAGAGCAAAGCAGAGAAGGGAAGAAGATATCGTGAAAAAGATATATATATATCGTAGTTCGTAGTTCGTTGAACAAGAAATGCATATTGATAGTAATAACTTACTATTTTATGTGAAGTTATGGTTAATTTTAGTTAAGCCTTAAGGTATATCAAATTTTATACTCTCTCTGTTTTAAATTAGATAAGGTACTTTTCTTTTAGCCTGCATTTCTAAATTTAGAAATAGTTCAACTTTATACTTCTTATTTTACCTATTTTATACTTAATAAAAAGCTTTTATAACCAAGTAAATATCATGACCCCACATAGCTTTTACTCCTTAAAATTTTAAGACCAAAAATTTCAAAAGCCTTTCTTTTTTTTAAGAAATAATTCAGTTTTGAAGAATATAAAAGTATGTCAATATTTGAATTGGAAGGACACTTGGAAAACAAGGAACTAATGTCCTAATCATAATAATTTACCCGTATTTTTTTAACCATATATAAATTTATCAAGTATTTTTGTATAAACTATAAAAAATAAAATTCTATTTAAAGGCTACCTCTAATTTGAAGCTAAAATAAGATAGGCTGCTAATTATATGTTGTACACATTTAAACTTACTTTAATTTTGTTTATGTTAGGTGCTTTCATGCGTTTAAAATACGGGAAAAGAGCCAACAATACCCCTAAAGTATAAAATGGCTCAAAAACATCCTCTGTTTTTGGCTCTCTATTAGTCCGCAAATACCCCTAACATTTGTTTTTAGGCTCAAACTTACCAATCTATCTACCAGAACTAACCTGGTCAATTTTTTTACTTTAATTTTGTCATGTGACATTTTCTTAACTCCTTACGTGTATTATTTGTATTAAATAAAACCCACATGTATATTATTAAAAATAATACTCCTATCATTTAAAAATATATTAAAATATTAATGTATAATATACATATTTTTATGTTATGTTGTGGCTTAGGAAATTCTTCTTCTTGTTTTCTGACGACATGTTGCTTTTAAGAAGTTCTATTATTAGTTGGTGACAAACTCCTATATTTTGGGCACTATAACTTATTCAGGTTATTTTATGGTTTAAAAATTTTCTCTTATTAGTTGGTTTTGAACTCCTATATCTTAGGCACTAAATGTTACAATTTTATTCTATATTCTATTTTTGTTTTTTGAAGAAGAAATAATTCAATTTTGAAGGGCATAAAAGTCTGTCAATATTTTAAGAATATTTTTGTCGTTTAATACTTAGTCTTTTAATATTCATGCTTTTATAATAATATAATATAATATAATATAATATAATATTTAAACAGTAGATACACTGTTTATACAGTAGATACACTATTTAAACAGTGTATCTACTGTATAAACAGTGTATCTACTGTTGAGTGGGTCCATGGGTCCGCTGCAGCTTTACTGTTCAGGCGGCTTTACTGTTGATCTTTGCCCTTTAGTTGTCGGAGGAAATCTTCCACCTGTGCTATATCATTTTTGGATAAATTTTTCTCAGGTT
Organism: Nicotiana knightiana; assembly: GCA_005239525.1. Lineage (NCBI taxonomy): Eukaryota > Viridiplantae > Streptophyta > Magnoliopsida > Solanales > Solanaceae > Nicotiana > Nicotiana knightiana. The sequence goes on along the minus strand of ML400607.1, from coordinate 53,155 downwards.
GTAATGGTTGAGAATCGTTATCAACATCTTCATTACTGGCTATATCCCCGCTTGTTTCGCTTTTCATCGAAGTATCGGACTTATCAAACTGATTTAAGCTAAGAAGTAAATTCTTTTTTACCTCTTCTAAATACTGATTTATCATCTCAGTTTTGTCTCCATCTTGCACAGAGATTCTTCTGGCAGCATGTTGAACTGTCTTGTCGTCTATCAATTTTGGAGGAATATTACTATATTCTTGGATTCTTTTTTCAATAGAATCTATGAGCTCTTGTCCGTATAACATCTGAGTTTTGGGATCTGTTTTCATCAATTTATCCCAAAAATTATTGTAAAATACCCTGTATAAGCAAGGGATTTGTTCACTGGTGAATCCTAGTTCTGGGGTCCACTTATGAATCCAGGGATAGAGAATTCAATGAAAAAATACACTTGATCAATCTTTTCAAGATAACAAATATGATCTGAGTTATATAAACTGTTCAATGTAGGAGAAACATTTGCCCATTCTCTGTATAATTTGAGAAAGGGATCTGGCAAGATCTTGACCGTTGGACCGTGGTATAACCACCAGCTTATGAACCAATTAGGGATTGGACTTGCAAATATCTTTGCACATACTTTAATAAACCAAGTATGTTTATGTCTTTCATTGTTATAATAAAGAACTTTATCAAATGCCTGGATATAATCCCAGTATGTAAAATTCATCACTGACTTATTAAGGCTTATCTGCCTTTCTTTCATTGTAGAAATACCCCAATCTTCAACAGATATAATCTGCTTGATTATAATTTTTGAGAAGTTATAAACATTCTCATTCGTATTATATCCGGAGAAGTGCTGAAATTCCGCACTCCCTGTGCTTATAAGAATAGTTTCATAATATGAACGTGTTTTGTATGACTCACCCGGATAGTATAATCCATTGATTAAATACCTCTGGAATATTTTCCATGGCTCTTCTTTTCACTGAATCTCAGAGTTTTCTAAAAGAAATATCATTTCTTTATTTTCTAACTGTTCGTAAGACTTGATATCATCAGAGTCTTCTTCTTTGGCTATTGAAGCAAAAGTATCTTTTTTCTTTTGGGCAGCTAGATATGCCTGTAAATGTCCATATAATGGGCTATCCTCTGGAATATCTTCCAAATGGATTGCTGGTGCAGATTCACCTCTACTTGAAACTTTTGAGTTTATCAAACTCTTTTTCCCCATTTGTATTACTGGAGAATTTGATGAGGATCCATATGACGATCCTTGTGATTTTCCTGAATCAGAGGAATATCTTTCTCTTCCTCTTCCTCTGGCCCTCGAGGGGTCCATACTGCACATATAACAAGTCATGTTATTCTGAGAAATAATAGTCGAGCATATCTTCTCCAGTTACATCATGATAATTATGTATTGAAAATTCTTCATTCATGATATCGTTTATTATTATATCAAGAATAAGGCTTTGCAAATCTTTATTTAGATTAATAACAGTTAAAAAGATGATTAAAAAATCATCTTCGAAGAATATTTTATAGAAATTCATTATTATTCTAAATATTCTCGGGATAGGAAATCTGGAAGAGAATATCAATTCCCTTTTTATAAACAATTTCAAAATCAAAGGGTGCTAGTTGAGCTTGCCATCTAGAAAATATAATTTTTGAAGCATCATGCTTAAAATCTTTATTAAACATATATTTAACAGATTGGGCGTCAGTTTTTATCAAAATTTTTTGATTGTATAAATCGTCTTGAAATTTTAAAACACATTTGACAATGGTCAACATTTCATGAGCTATAGTAGCATATTTCTTTTGGGCTTCAGTCCATTTGCCCGAGTGAAATCTTATTAGATATTCACTTTTGTTGGTGGGATTAACCTGTTTCAAAATCCCTCCATAACCAATGTTGGATGCATCAGTTATAATGATCTTTTGCCATGTAGGATTAGCAAGGGTTAAACAAGGTAAAGATTTAACATGTTGTTTAATATTCTTGACTAATAGGGTATGCTGGTCAGTCCAAGACTGTTTATGATTCTTTTTTAGCCTATCGTATAAAGGGGCTAAATCTCGGGATAAACCTTTGTAAAAAGGGAAAATATAATTCAAACTACCCAAGAATCTTTGCAGTTGAGTTCTGTCAGTAATAACATCAGGAAATTTTGAGGCAAAATCAATCGATCTTTGTATAGGAGTAATCTTTCCTTGGCAAATATTATGACCCAAAAATCGAACATCGGTTTGAAATAGGCTCATTTTTTGTTTAGAAATAACTAAACCATTTTGTATAACAATTTTCTTAAATATTTCGAGATGTTTAATATGTATCTCAAAAGTTTTAGAAAATACTAATATATCATCAATATAAACTACGATAAAGTCTAGATAAGGGTTGAAAATATCATTCATTATTTTCTGAAATTCAGAAGGGGCGTTTTTCAAACCAAATGGCATAACATTGCATTCATACTGACCAAATGGAACATTAAAAGCAATTCTATAAGTATGTTCTTTAAAAACTTGAATTTGCCAATAACCAGATTTTAAATCAAATTTTGAAAATATATTGGCGTCATATAATATAGATAGCAAATCTTTTTTATTGGGAATAGGATACCTAATCCATTTTAAACAATTATTTAAAGGCTTATAATTAATGACCAATCTAGGAACACCACGTTCTTTTTCTGCAGCGTTATTAACATAAAATGCAGAACAAGACCAAGGAGACTTTGAGGGTTTTATCAAACCCTTTTGCAAAAGGCTATCGATTTCCTTTTTGCAAAAATCGACTAATTCAGCATTCATCTGGCATGGTCGTGATTTAGTAGGGATATTATCTTCAGAGAAGGTTTCTTCATAAGGAAGAGTAACAATGTGCTTTTTCCTATTCCAGAATGCACTAGGATGATCGGCACAAATGTCAATAGCAATTTGCTCAGAGATTAATCTAATCTTTTCTTGTATTTTAACAGATTTCAAAGTATCAAATATATTCATGCTTAATACTTCTAATTGTAACGAATCAACATGCTTTTGTTTTATATTAATTAAAGCATTAATATCTCTACTTACGGGATCTGTAACAAAAGAATAACTTATTCGATTATTTTGATAATTAGCACTAAAACCTTTTGCATCTAGGTTAGTGAACGGATAAAGAGCATTAATAAAAGGAGTTTCAAGTATAATATGAGGGTATAACTGATTCTTTACCAAGAAGAAGAAATGAGGAATACAAACCTTATTTTGGCAAATATGAGCATTAGGCAATTTATACTCTATATCTAAAGCATGCCCGGATGCAGATTTAACTAAATGAGCAGTTTTTTGAAAATACTTGGTGGGTATTAACCCTTCCTGTATGCAACTAACATCAGCCCCACTATCAATCATAGCAATATCAATTATTGAAAGATCATTATCAATCAAAATGATGCACTTAATAAACCATTTATGAGCCGTAATAATCTGCATCATTCCTAAGAACAAGTCAGAAGTATCATTAGAAATGATTTCTTTACCTTTAGAAGAAGTAGACAGATTATTGGATAAAAGATCTGGTTGAGAATTATATTTCTCTAATTGAGTAATCCGGTGATCGTTAATCATCTGATTTTGTTTAAGAGATTTAATATCTCTTTTCAAATTCTCAATTTTAATTTTTAAATCATTAAAAGAAGCATCTCTGCTTGGCGGTTCGTTTTTATGAAAACGTTTTTTGATTTCATCAATAGAATAAGGAGCAGCATAATCAAAATCATTAGTAGGTTTCTGAAAAGATTTTGAACTAGTAGAACTTGTTGCTAAATTTAAAAAAAAATTCCGAAGTTTTTCATCCGTAACTTCCTTTAAGAGTTCTATTACATTATCAGAAGTAATAGTTTTTATATTTAAATCTTGAAAATGTGATTGAAGTTTATAAAATTCATTATTATCACAAGTACAAGTATTATCATTACAAGTAGTACAAATAACATCTAGGTTGTCATTATTATCGGAATATTCGAATAGTTCTACTTCGTTTTCTGTTTCTGACTCAGAAGCATAATCGGAGTCTGATCCAGAAGTGTATAACAGGCCATAGACTTTGTTGTGTAACTCGTCTTCAAGCCCTAAAGCTTTCAACTTTTGAAGCTTACAATTCGGGGCTATGTGGTCGAAATTTCCACACTTGTAACATTTAATGTTAGCAAGATCACGCTTAGACCTATTTTTCGTAAATCTAGTGGATTTACGATGGGCTTTCTTGGTCTCTCATTCTTCCTTAGACCTGTATCTAGATCTCTTTTTCCTATAAGGACTATCAGTGTTTGGATATCTATGGTACCTATTTTTCTTTCTTTTATGAAAAGGTATTTCTGGTAAACCAAATTGAGTGCAAAAATCTCCTAATTGGGATTTTTCCTTATGCTTATTTATCTTAAGCTGTTGTGACAGCGAAGTTCGTTGTACAAGTTTAATCTTTCCTGTGTGCAAATTCCTATTAGTTTTCCATAGGTATACTCGCCATAAGGGATTTGATTATGGTTTCCCCTAAGGACTTTTCTTATTCTTTCAGCAAATAAGGGAGGAAGACCGTCTATAAACTTTGCTTTCCAATGGTCACTCTTTGTTTCGGGTAATTCCATAACTCTACTCATAAAAGTATCTTTGTACCATCTCCATTCGCTAAGGTTTTTACATCTTAGGCCATTAAGGAGGGTTCTTATGGTTTCGAATTGATTGGTAAATCTATCATTGAAGTGTTCTAGGATTGTGAGGATGAGGGTATACACAACATCTTCCCTATTTTTAACTAGGGCAAAACCTAGATTATCAACACCTTCGTCAGGAGCTATAGAGTTAATAATCGCAGCTTTTTCAATAATAGAAACATAATTGTCCCACCAGCCACGAAGTTGGCCAGTAAAACTAGCAATAATCATTTTGCAAATATTTCTATCGTTATTACCGACACTTTTGCAAATAGTTGCATACATAAGCATTCTATGAACCAAAATAGTAAGTTGTCTATCAGTTAATCCATCAAGATTCCATTCATAAATATCGGAACCACTATAAGACGTATTAGTCTGATTCCAGTCACGCTCTTCTATTAACACATCGTGAGGAGTAGGACGGGGATAGTAGTAAGTTTGCATTCGAGGTTTATCAGCAAACTTATTGGGTTTTAAACCCTTGAAACTTTTGAGTTTATTAAACTCGAACCAAGTTTCATTTCTATAATCAGGATTGGCTTCTACCTTTTCAACAAAGTCATTGGATAAATCAATAGGCTTGATATTAAGGCTAGAAAACTTTTTATCAAGAAGATTTTCTAAATCATTAAGGGATTTGAATTTAAAACCCTGAATCTCAGGAGGTCTTTGGATATGAGTAGGAACCGTAAGAACATCTGTTTTAGTTCCTGAAGTGGAAGCCCCATTATTAGCAGTCTTACTAATTTCTTTTATTAAAGAAATCAATTTATCAAGTTTTTTGTCAAGAGAAGTAATATGTTCTCCCAAAACTTTAACATAAAGACTCAAATAATTATTTTGGGAAAATAAATTATTAATTTCTGCAATACTAATTTCAGCAACCTTTTCATCAACAAATTTTTGAAATGCCGAGAAAGTAATACCAGTATTATTAGGTAAAACAAACGGTGCTTGAGGAGGATAAACACCAGTGGAAATATTACCGTTACTATCTTTATAAGACCGTTCTAAAACCTTTATGTAAAGTGGTAAGTAAGTGGTTATAAACCACGGAACGAGAGACATAATTTGATTATGTAAAGCACAAATTTCATAAAATTCTTGTGATATATTATTTAAATTATTTTTACTATAAGTATTAAAATACCAAGTTCTAAACTTGTTCCACTTATCATCAAAAAATTCTTTTTGAATATATTTACGAGCCAAAGATCCAGGACTAAAATCAATAAGGTGTGAAATCATTAAGAATCGTTAGGGTTGAAATTCATCTCGGATGCAGAAGGAATATCCTTATCCGATACATTATCATTGTCCTGAACAATGTTTGTTTGAGGGTTAATTTTAACCCTTTCAACAGACTTATTGTTGACTATAGGCTTATCACTGTTTATAGTGTGCAACGAGGCTGCACGTTACAAGCTGGACCATAGCTTGGTTCTATCGGGGAAATATGTTGAATAGCAGGTAATAACCTATGACCCGAATATGAATGCCTATTATAAATAGTAGACTTATCGTCGAATTGAATGTAAATCCTACCATCTGGATTTTGAGTAATATGAGAATATTCAGTATTAGACAAATCATTAGTAATCTGATTTGGGGATATAACCGAATCTAAAGTCCAGGTTGTTGGAAAGTTAATTTCTTCCCATTTAATAGGTCTCCTTGTGGTGACCTTGGACTTCGCAAAATTTGTTTCGACCAAAATGGTCTGATCCGATGTATCGTATAACTTACATCGAGGATTCAAAGTAGATAATAACTTAAAATAAATTCTATAAGACAAACTTATAAGTTCTGAACCAGGCGCATAATTATAACCATACGTTTTCACATTTAGAGTTAAAGCATCTAAAATATTAACATCAGAAAGTGATAATTGCAGATTGGGTTGGGTATTAAAATATACTGGACCATAAGCCACAGTAGATTCAATCGAACCCATTAGAGACTGTCTGAAGTTCAGATTTCTAGCATCTCGAAGAGCTGCCAAAAATGTCTCTGGTAACCCTTTAAGAGTTAATGGTTTAAACGCAATTTGAACCATACCGATATGTATAATAATGAAAATAATTTTTATATAAATCAATATCGTGTTTGTTTAACAAACGAATAGTCTGTTCAGAAGAATTTAATGCTAAAGACTGTTCAGTTGTTTTTATCAATTGTTTTGACGAAAGTTTATCAAACCAACCATAATCATAAATGGTCTTAATAGAAACTTTAGGAATAGTCCATTTATTTAACAAATCAAGATGTCGAGGTATATCTACCTCTTCTAATCTAGTACTTTTAGTACTAGTTTCTCCCAAATCCATGTCGAGACTCTTCATGTCTATGCCAAATACTTCATATCTATTATATATATACCATGAAAGCTCCTAGGCTCTGATACCAGTTAGCAGGACCTCTGGAGGCGGGCGGTAGTCCGCACGGCCAACACAAATCTAGCTAACTTAGTACCCTTATAATTAAAGGTTGGCGGTAATCCGCACGACCAATAAGGATATAAGAATCAAAACATAGAAATGTTTTTACGAAGTTAATGACTGTATGGAACCTTTTACTCGAGCAAGGGGTCTGTCAAGTCCAATACATCTTCTTACTGAGCCCATGTGTCTAGCTAGTTCTAACCGTGTAAAAGACAGCCCTTTTAATCAACTTCAACGGGCTTAAGAGTCACGGCTTAGCTAGACGGAGTCACAAAGACAAAGCCAATAAGAATAGTACTAAACTGACTGTACCAACCAAGTCAAAATACTTGTAAAATATTTTCTATCTTAAGATAAAGCTAAGATCTTTCATGGTGCATATATAAGAGAAGTTAGATATTTAACATAGACATGAATCTCTTAGCCGGACATAGTCACGGCTGGGAGAGAAAAAGAAGAAAAGGAGCAGAAATAAATACCTTTAAGGCCAAGGGCCCTGGTAATTGAACTCTGAAACTTTTATTTACTTCCAATATACACAATTGAGAAAGCTGGATTTACAGTTGAGAATGCTAGAGAGAGAGACTTAGGCCTCATTTGTTTTTTTTAAGATTAAGACGTCTGAATCTGAATACACATCTGAATATCAAGATGTGTATTAAGATTAAGACACCTGAATCTGAATACACATCTGAATATATTAAGATGTGTATCAAGATCTGAATAGAAATAATTAAGACTGTTTGATTTTTAACATCTGAATGTATAAAATTCATCTTTATTTGAAAATTAATAAACATAAAATTCAAATAAAATACTAACTTATCTAATATTCTATCAATAAAATATATAATTTTTTAAAAAATATGATAGTTGTTGGTGGTGATGGCTAACGGATGAATGTCGACTAGAGGCGGTGGTTGGTGGTAGTTTTGGTTGATCATGGTGGTTCATACTAGTAGCTAGTAGTGATTAGTAATGATGTCGATTATGATTGTGGTGGTGGGTGATGATAGTTAATAATGGCGGCTAGTGGTAGTTGTTATGACTGAGAAAGGTGGTGGGTGGGTAGTGGTAGGCTATAATAATGGGCAGTATCGACTGTGGTTGTTGATGGTGATGGGGTGGTCAGTTGAGGTGGGTGAGAATGATATATGGTGGTCGGAAAGGTGGAAACAATGGGTGGTGATGGTCGATAATGGTGGCGTCTATGATTGAGGATGATGGCGACGTGGTGGTAGTGGAGGTGGTGGTGGTATAGTGGTTGTTGATAATGGTAGGTGGTGACGGCAGTTAATAATGAATATGTGATAGGATCTTAATGAAATTAAGTCTCTGTTATAGATCTTAATCATACAGACCTATTCAGACCCATTAAGTGGTTGTGAAGTAAAAAAACAAACACACTTAATGATTAAGATCTGAATAATTAAGATTCAGACTTTAAAAACAAACGCACTTAATGTCTGAGATCTGAATGATTAAGATTCAGACCTCCATTAAGTGCAAACAAATGAGGCCTTAGAGAGAAAGAGAGAGAGAGTTCTGATCCTAATTCCTCTTCAGAATGAGAGAGGCTATCTATAAATAGAAATGAAAAAGAATCTTTGCACAGTACTATTGGGTCCCCTATCTAATTAAAATCTTAAATACTAAGAAAAATCTAAAACTTTGACAACTAATTTTTGAGTTTCTAAGAAAATTCAAGAATTGAACTTAGATATCTTCGGGAAAAAAAAAATCAAACGGAATTAACTTTCTAATATCTCAAAATGAGTTAGCACGAGGCTTACGTGTAATAATAAATCTTTATACCCGAAAGTTATTATAGTAATAAGATTTTTAAAGGTCTACTATATCCCAAAACTAATAGAACTATAAAAGACTAATATTTAGAATTTTGGTTATGTCATTTCATTATGAGTTATTATACTTAATATTATAAGGATATTTTTGTAAATCAATATTGTATTCATACTTTTATAATAATATAAATATAGACATAGATATGAATATGGATATAGATATAGATATATAAGGACTAAGGTTATGAAAATCATCTTAGTTTTTCTTTTTTTTTTTTGGTCAAAGAAAATCACCTAAGTTGAATACAAGTAAGAAATTTTAAAGCCATAAAATTAAAAATTAAAAAGAAAAAAGCAAGAAAGTTTACCAACTGATCGACGTCTGACCCGCATCATCACGATGAATGCAATTTCTGACCTCATTTAGTTTTGAGTTTGTTTAAGCACATGTTGGATACATAACTTAATTTATTTGTGGGAGAATTTCACAAAAGTACAATTGAACAAAAATATATGGAAAAATGACATTGTATAGCCACAGTAAACATAAAAGTCAAAATTTTTTATAAAATTTGTAGTATATATATATATATATATATATATATATATATATATATATATATATTCTATTTGTTACTGTAAGCATATAAAATTTATTGAAATTCAAGATATATTGATTCAAATAAATATTATGGGCTAATATAATTTAATTAAAGAATTTTTACATTCCTATACCACATAGAAAACCTTATTACCCTCAATGTTTAAGGTTTGACTTAATTACACTTAGTATACTAAATTACTAATTCTATACCATACTTAATTAATGGTCTAATTAATTGGACGTTTTTACTCCTTAATTAAAGGTATCCATATATCTCACGTTTCCCTCTCCCCCTAATTCCTAAGACCAACGCTGTTTTCCCCCTCCCCTTTCTTCCTCTTCGCCATTCCTTTTCCTTCTCAAAAAATACAGAGATGAGACCCATTTTTTATAATCAGGTTTTTATTATCACACGACACCAAATTAGGTTTCAGAAATTATTTCAGTTATCACCCTCACCCCGTTTATGTATTGTTATTAAAGTATTAGTAATTGACTGTAGATGCTTAAAATCTTGGCCTTTATTTGTACTGCAAACGCGGGTTTTTAATAGGAGATGAAAAATAACTATATTGTGCAAAGCACATCTTCTAACCGAACTATATTCTCGTATTTAGAAAATTTTGGCATTCATCTGGAATTACATTCGGAATTATTGTTGAAGACCCTATTGCATGCCAAATTGTTATAGACAATGTCTGTGAATTAGGGACAGTTAGGTTTCAGAGATTAATTTACTGCAAGTACTAAAACTTTTGGTAGTCCAGAAGAGAGCAAACTGATGATCAATTGTTCTAGATATCAAGCAACTAGGAAGAGGCAAAAAGAAAATAATTGAGTTGGAGTGAAAACGGGAAACATTAATATGTGTTTCCTCGCAAGCCACTACTAATCATTTCCTTCCTTATATTGTAATGATTAGATTTTTTGATGATTGAAATTTTCTTCCTAAAATAATTCCAGGCTTTACAGCATATACTCTCTCAAACTGGGTACATTGAATTTTAATATCCCAATTCCCATTCAATTGTAGCTTAATTGGTATTTTTGACATAATTGTATTTTTTGCAGAAAATTTTGTAGAAGTTTTAGTCGTTTTGGATTTGTGAAAACAGAAAACAATACATCTACAATCAGAATACAAATAATCTACAATTCATCTACAAAATACTACAAACTGGGTATATTGAATTTTAATATCCCAATTCCCATTCGATTGTAGTTTAATTGGGATTTTTGACATAATTGCGTTTTTTGCAGAAGATTTGTAGAAGTTTTAGTCGTTTTTAATTTGTGAAAACAGAAAACAAAGCATCTACAATTAGAATATAAATAACCTACAATTTATCTACAAAATATCTACAAACTGGGTACATTGAATTTTTATATCCTAATTCTCATTCAATTGTAGCATAATTGGGATTTTTGACATAATTGCATTTTTTCAGAAGATTTGTAGAAGTTTTAGCTTTTTTTTATTTGTGAAAACAGAATATAAAGCATCTACAATCAGAATACAAATAATCTACAATTCATCTACAATTTCTGCAATATTTCTTCTTCTTCTTCTTCCTCCTCCTCCTCCTCTTCTTCTTCTTCTTCTTCTTCTTCTTCTTCTTCTTCTTCTTCTTCTTCTTCTTCTTCTTCTTCTTACCAAAACCCCTCAAAATTGAGATATAAACTCCAAATCATATTCCCGATTATTTTCAACAACACCCAACCCATACATTATATTGCAGCAACTGTAGATAAATTGTAGAAAAATTATAGAAAAAATTTAGACTGTTGTTTATTTATTTTTGAGCTTTTGTGTTTTTGTGTTAAAAGTTTTGATGGGAGCTTGTTATACCACTTCGTCTGTTTTGGAGCTAACTTGTGTAGAGGAGAAGATGTTTTTTAAGTTATATATATTGTTATACCTTTAAATTCAAGAAAGTATGGTTGTATTGTATTTAAAGAGGCGTGAATTTGTAGAATAGGTTGAATGTGAGGAATGAGTCAAATAAGACTCACAATGGCTTGTTTCTACATTTAATCTACAACAAAACTACATATCATTTGAAACATTAATATGAAAATACACAATTTCAATGTTTCTACAATTATCTACAAAATATCTACAAACTGTTCATCACAAAATTTATCTTTATTTTCATGCATGTTCGTCTGGAACACTAAAGTTACTTGATATGCCAACATCTCCCGTTATAGAGGAATACAACTTATCTACAATTTTCTACAACTTTCACACATTATTTTCACCTAGTGAAATACAACTACAATAACATAAAACTTACATACAAATTTTATACAAAATTTATATAATATGTCTTTTGTATATTTTGTATCTGATTTATACATACTAAAAATAATTTTCATACAACTAATTATATACTATACAAATTATCTACAAATTATCTACAATTTTCGTATATTATTTCTACTAAGTTATATACAACTACAATATAATACCACTTGAATATATTTTTTATACAATGTTGTTCAACTTTCATACAATAGTTAAATGAATAAAAGAAAAATAAATAAACATCAAAATACAATTTTTCTACAATTTAACTACAATTTCTGCAATATGTCTTCTTCTTCTTCTTCTTCTTCTTCTTCTTCTTCTTCTTCTTCTTCTTCTTCTTCTTCTTCTTCTTCTTCTTCTTTTTCTTCGAGTTTCAATCCGAAATTCAGCCAAAACCAAGTCTAATCTTCACCAAAACCCCTCAAAATTGAGATATAAACTCCAAACCATATCCTCAATTATTTGCAACAACACCCAATCCAAACAAATAATGATTTTTGAAAACCCAAATTTGAATTCAAAGCTTCAAAGCTTTTTAATGGATGTCAATGGTGGAATTGCTGCCTTTGCTTTGTATTACTGAAATTTGGACATAATTGCGTTTGATGTAAAAGAATTGTAGAAGTTTTAGTCGTTTTTGATTTGTGAATTGTAGAAGCATAATCAATTCGTGTTTGAATTGTAAAAGAATAATCAATTCATTTTTGAATTGTAGAAGAATAATTGCGTTTGATGTAGAGACGCTAAATTTGAAACGAAACTGACGAAGAAGATTAATGTGCGTGATTTGCGTTTGGAAGATCTGGAAGAATATTTAATCCCCCAATTTTAGCGCGCCTACATAAGGAAGCACACAACTACAATGATTCCTTATTTAATACATTGGCTATAAATTGTAGAAATACTATTAGCATGAAGGGTAATATGCAAACTATGAACATATTTGGTAATATAGTTTCCTATATGGTATAGGAACGAAAATTTCTATTTAATTAATTATATAAGTCCAATATATATGGACTAAATAAATATGTCTTAATCTATTGGCTAAAGTGATGAGCCCACTTCATTAGGCCTAATATGCCATCTTCCTAGAGGCCCAGTTTGGTGTCACGTGTCAAATGATGTGGCACGCCAAGTCAAACAGAAGAGCCAATGGGATCGTGCCACGTGAGAAAATGACAAGACATGCCAAATAAAATTAAAGGGCCAATAAAACGGCGCCACGTGTGCAAGTGACATGTTCTAGCCAATCAGATGCGGCCATGTCACACTTCAATTTGACTGGTCGGAAAAAGTTTGTTCTTATCACAACTCCTCCCTTCCACAACTATAAATAGGGGTCTTCATAAATCATAAAAGACACCAGAAGTTATAACAAGAATCAAGAGGGAGCTCGTGGATCAAACGCTGCGGATTTCTCTAAAAGCTACAAGCATTCAAGTGTTCTAAGGATTAAAAGATCAAGTGTCACGACCCCAAATTCTAACAGATCGTGATGACGCCTATCGTGGAACTAGGCTAGCCAACCATCACATAACTACTCATTTGTTCTATTATAATATTTCAAAAATCAATAATAAACAGCAAACAAAGTATAAAATAACTTCTTTAAGTCTTTACGTCCCAACAGTAATCTAACAGTCTAAACAAAACCTCCCAAGACTGGAGTCAACATGGTCACGAGCATATAAGAAATAAACTAACTCTGCTAATGTCTTAAACAATGTCTATGAATTAAATACTAATACTAATAAAGGAAGGGAAATGGAGAAGCTGTGGACGCTGAACAGCTGCCTCAAAATACCGTAAAGCTGCTGCTAACGGACAAAGATGGCTACTGCTCCCCACTAGTACCTGGATCTGCACACAGGGGTGCAGAGAGTAATGATGAGTACGCCAACTCAGTAGTAATGAAAATAAATCATAGTCCGAAGTATATGAAACACACAGCACAAAACACAAATCCATAAAACAGTAAAACATCAAGTCTCAATACAATATACATAAGTTCGAAAACCAATTTCCAGAAAATCCTTTGAAACAAGTATATTTTCCAATATTTCTCAGTAAAACTCTCAGTAAAATCAGTTTGAGAAATGAAGTGAATCATAGTAAAAAACTCAGTAAAATATCATCATAAAACTGCCCCTCGGGCCATAATCATCACTGATATCATTTCCCTCAGCACCTCACCATCACTCAGTATCAATCCAGCAGGCAACCTCATAGTCACTCAGTATCAGCCCAGCAGGCAACCTCACAGTCACTTAGTATCAGCCCCGCGGGCAACCTCACAGTCACACAATATCAGCCTCGCGGGCATCACTCGCACTCAAGTGGTACATGCGCTCAGTGGGGGTGTGTACATACTCCGTAGGGGCTCCTACATTCCAAGCGCTATAAACAAGCCACATCATGGCATAAATCACTCTCAATATTAGTCCTCGGCCTCACTCATTATCATAACATCCTCACAATATTGGCCCGTAACCTCACTCAATCAGACACTCTCAACATGCCACTCGGGCCATAAATATGCCGGGTTCTTGACCCAAAAACAGTGTTTCACTTTCAATAAATAATGTAAGAATACTCTGAGTGTCAAAACAATTAACAAGAAAAGACTGAGTGAAAATCATATCATATCAAGTGAGGAAATAGTAAAAACAGCCCCTAAGGGGTAAACAGATCGGCACTAGGCCTCAAACATGGCCTACAACCCAAAACATATCAAAATATATCAATACTATTAAGCATAAGCCTTAAAATCGGTTTCGCAACTCAATAGTTGCCTAAAAAGGAATATATTTCCAAATTTCTAATCTTTGCATTCCAAAACCCGTGAAAGGATGCCAGGTCTGGGGTTTCATACCCTCAGGACAGGATTTAAAGACATTACTTACCTCAAACTAGCCCGAAAAGCTACTCTGCGACCCGCTTTCCTCTTGTATCAACTTCTGAGTGCTCCAAATCTATAAAGATCAGATCTTTATCATCAAATTATGCTTAAGGAATGAATTCCAATTGAAAAGTATCAATTTTTAGCATAGAACCCGAAATTAGCCAAAACCCGACCCTTGGGCCCGTATCTTGGAACTCAATAAATTTTATACCAAACTGTTCTTCATCATCTCACGAGTCCGTACATATAAAGAACGCTAAAATCGGAGTTCGTTTGACTCCTCAAATCGATCCCTAAAGGTCTCATAATCTCAAGCCCTAACCCCCACCTTTTTCTACTGATTTTCATGAATTAAACACTATTATTATGTTCCTTAATCACCTATAATCGAGTTTTAGGGTCCAAAATACTTACCTCAATGAAGAAAAATGATTTCCCCTCTTCAAAATCGCCTCCAAGCTCTTTTCCCGTTCAACAATGGTGTAAAATAAGTATTGGTCGCGGAGGGCTTAATTTAATACTGCCCAGGTAAATACTCTTCGCGATCGCACAATCTCGACCGCGTTCGCACAGAACAAATTCCCACAGACCACTTTTCCTCTACACAAACGCGACCACGCGCCCGTGAACGCACTGACCAGTCTGCCCCACCCCTCACGATCGCACCCCAGGCCCGCGAACGCATAGAACAATTGGCATAGGGTCCCTTAGATGAACCTAACCCTATGCGAACGCATATCCTTACCCGCGTTCGCACTGCCCAGACCCTGTAACTCTCCACGTTCTCACCTCCCTAACCGTGAACGCACAGAATGAAAATACTAGCTCCCCAAATTCCCCTATGCGAACGCGGGCTCCTCTCCGCAAACGCATAGGGTAAAAATCCTCTGTAGAAACACCAGAAAAACAGCATGAGTTCCAAACACGAAATGATCCGTTAACCACCCGGAATCAATCTCGAGCCCCTCGGGACCCCAACCAAGTTTACCAACACATCATAAATGATCATTCAAACTTAGTTGCACTCTCAAAACACGAAATATAACCTCAAAACACCAAAATCACATCAGATTCAATGTATTGGTAAAAACGAGCTTCACACGTGTAATAAATCTTGATGACTCAGCAGTCTACGTGGAGCAATGAAGACACGACAGTTGGACAGGACTCTATGTAGAGGTATGAGGCAAAGAGGCACGGTAAATCACACCCACGGGTTAATTAGCTATGGAAGTCTCAACCTAATTGAGAAGATGCAGAGACACGGTCAAAATGTATCTGGGCGGAACAAAGGGCGGATTCAGAGATCTTCAATTAGTGATCCACACGTTACACAACATTCACGCAACAGTTACGGTTACTTATTTTAACGTTACATTAATGTCATAATTATTCATTAATGCTCAATCACTGAAAAAGGCAGATGTTATATTAGGAAATTCCCTATATAAGGGAGTAAAATATAACATGTAAAGGGACATCCGAACTACCATTGCAATATACTTACTTTTTTCATCTTACTGCTTTTTATTTACAAGTTTGCCTACAATTATAATCTTATTCTTTGATTATCAGAAACCCGTGTTCTTCTTAAAATAGCTTTGGGCAAAGAATCCAATTCCTTGGTTAAACAAATTGGTTCCGTACCGGGAATCTGATAATCTTTGTTTGATTTTCAAGCGATATCCTCTGAACTATGTCAAACTCCAACGACAACAACCAGCAAAGGAATGGAACCCCAGTTCCATCACCTTCAGGAACCCTACGTGGTTCAAGGGGTCAATCCCCAGAAAAATCCAATAACAACGATAATAATGATCAAACGTTTGAACAAGATCGGGTAAAGCAAATGATTGCAGAGTATGTGAGCCAGGCTTTGCAAGTATTTGCGAGGGGATTACCAGCAGCGTCACCTGCACCACTGACCCCCCTCCAATAATACCATCACCGTGGAAAATCCTTAATCTGGGTTGGCAAACTCAGGAAGGAGAGATACTCCTAATGAATCTCTCGAAGCGAGACCAGGTATATCTAATAACTCTGAATTACAGACTTTATTACTAACTTTGCAGAAACAGGTAAAGGAACAAAAGATCGAATCGCAAAAAAAATTCCTGGAGTACCACCTGTTATCAAAGGCATTGATGTTGATAGATATTCTCAACAACCTTGGAAACCAAGCGCAACACCCGTACCCATTCCAAAGAAGTTTAAAATGCCTGACTTACTTAAATATGACGGGACAACCGACCCACGCGACCATGTAACTGCTTTTACCACCGGAGTGAAGGGCAACGACTTAACAAAACAAGAAATTGAGTCGTTCCTAGTTAAAAAATTTGGAGAAACACTTACCAAAGGGGCGCTAACCTGGTTTTATCTTCTCCCTAAAAACTCTATTGATTCTTTTGCTGAGCTTGCAGATTCTTTCATAAAGGCACACTCCGGTGCGCAAAAAGTCGAGAAAAGGATTGTGGACATCTTTAAAATAAAACAAGGAGACACGGAACTACTTCGTGAATTTGTAGAGAGGTTTCAACGAGAAAGAATGCAACTACCAAGGGTGCCTGATAATTGGGCAGCCATGGCATTCGCAAGTAATCTAAATGACAAAAGCTCCAAAGCCACGAGCAGACTCAAGGAAAGCTTGAGAGAGTTCCCAGCTACAACGTGGAACGATGTTTATAACAGGTATAATACTAAACTTCGAATAAGAGAATATACCATTGCTCGTCCGAAAGAGGAAGATTATACCAGATCCAGACGTTCAGAATCAGACAGGAGATCAGGTAAAAACAGGTACGATCCTTACTCGGGACCATCGGGATGTGAAACTCGTCCCAGGTTCGAAAACACTAGGTCAGATTATGGACCACCAAGCAGAGATGCGGGCTCGTCCCCATCTAGATCCAGAAGGAATCAAGATCAACGACCTAGAAGTAATGCGCAATTGGGGATCATACCTTAAATGTAAGTACCTCCGAACTAATTTCGGTGTTAAGAAATTTGGGTGATAAGGTTCGATGGCCCAAAGAGATGAGGTCGAATCCGAATAAGAGGAACCCCGATGTTTGGTGTGAATTCCATAATGATCATGGACACAGAACTGCAGATTGCAGATTTTTGCAAGGTGAGTTAGAACAATTATTGAAACAGGGCTATTTGACATAATTGTTCAGTGAAGAAGGTAAACAGGCATACATGAAGAACATGCATGAGCCCCCAAAACCTCCATCTCCAAAACGAACTATCAACGTGATACACAGAGGTGAAGAAATAAACGGAGTGGTCTGCAAAACGACCGCGTAGTTCACAATTACACACGAAAAATGGGTTCGTAAAAATCTGGAAGCAGACGATATAACCTTCAATGATGCAGATGTCGGCGGATTAATTCTTCCTCACTATGCTCTGGTAATATCTTTACTTATTCATGACATTAACATAAAAAGAGTGTTGATTGATCCAGGCAGTTCAGTCAATATCATTTTGCTAAGAGTCGTGGAAGAAATGCTATTGGGGAATCAAGTAATCCCAAGAGCACGAGCCATATCAGGGTTTGATAACTCTACGGTTATAAAAAAGGAGAAATTGAACTTAGCACTTATGCTGAGGGAGTGATAAAAAATACCAGGTTCCAAGTCATCGATACTGACATGGCTTATAATGTAATCATGGGAAGGACATGGATCCACGACATAAAAGCAATACCATGCACCTTGCATCAGGTAATTAAATTCCCCTCTGAATGGGGGATTTAGCACATTAGAGACAATCAGCAAACCGCGAGAAATATAAATTTCGTGGTACACTACAACAAAAAAGTAGAGGTGGAAGAGACAAAAGATAAGGGAATCTCCCAAGCAGGTAACACCGCCCAAATAGACATGGAAGAAATTACTATCCAAATAGGTACGGAAGGTATTATTACTGAAACTGGTACGAAAGAAAATACTCACGAGAAGGTGAATCTAAGTTACCAAGGAAGGTGCATTGGACCACACAGATGTAGATTCCAGATCGGATGTCATTCATGAACCGGAGGAAGAAGAGCACATCAAAACAACTACGGAAGAGCTCAAAGCTGTTCCATTGTCTGAACAAAAGCCTGAACAGAAAGTGTATATAGGCATGAGGCTGAGCCTCGGTCGAAGAGGTAAGTTCATTGGTTATTTAAAGGCTAACGCAGATTGCTTTGCGTGGTCCCACTCAGATATGACAGGTATCCCACTAGAAGTGATGACTCATAAACTAAATGAAGATCCATCCTTCGTACCTGTTAAGCAGAAGAAAAGAAAGCAAGGACCATTCAAGAACCAAGTGATTGATGAAGAGGTACAGAAACTCTTGAAGATTGGTTCGACACGAGAGGTATAATATGAAGCTTAATCCAGAAAAATGCGCTTTTGGTGTGGAATCAGGTAAATTCTTGGGGTTCCTTGTATAAAACAGGGGAATAGAGGTAAATCCTGATCAAATTAAGGCTATAGAAGAAATACTTGATGTACTTATAAACAAAAAAGAAGTTCAAAGGCTAACGGGAATAATTTCAGCTTTAGGAAGATTTATTTCCAAATCTTCTGAGAAAAGTTTTAAATTCTTTGTAGTTCTCAAAAAGCAAAATCGGTTCGAAAGGACTGAAGAATATCAACAGGCTTTCAAAGACCTAAATGCTTATCTATCAAAACCTCTGTTGTTGTCAAAGCCAAAGGAGGGGGAGAGGCTATACGTCTACCTTGCCGTCTCAAAAATTGATGTAAGTGCAGTATAAGTAAGGGAGAATAAAGGTAAACAATCTCCTATTTATTATGTAAGCAAGACATTACTAGATACTGAAACTAGATATCCACATCTAGAAAAGTTAGCCTTTGCTCTAATCATGGCATCTAGAAAATTAAGGCCATACTTTCAATGTCATCCAATCACAGTTGTGACCTCGTATCCATTAAGAAACAAACTGCATAAATAAGAGCTATCAGGAAGATTAGCCAAGCGGGCCATAGAATTAAGTGAGCATGAGATAATATATCAGCCTAGGACTACAATCAAGTCTCAAATCTTAGCTGATTTTGTAACATGATTAACTTACTTTATATTCCATCAAATAGAATCTTATTTCTGAGCTTACATCAATTGACTTACGATGTACTCTCACGTACGAAAACATGGGGTGTAACAGTTTTACTAACACTGTAGTTATTTTCTTCCTCTTTCAGCAATCATGGGTACTGTTGAGAATGTCTCCGGTATCCGTGATTGGGTAGAAAAGCTGTTATCAGTTGCTCCATTGGAGGAAAGATCTTGGAAGTACTTCTTCGTGAAGTACGGTTGGAAAGTGAAGACTCATGGTAAGTTAAGCTTTTGTTTTCGCTTCTTTTCCTTACTCGAGCTTCTTTTTCTTCGTTTGTTTAACCCTTTTCCTTTTGACAGGGTTTTCTGCTCGGGGAATATATGCTACATCCATCCCAAAGATGTCTTTGGCTCAAGCCCATGAGATTATTATTGGTTCCTCTTCTTCCAAGAGGAAAGTTGGTGGGTCTATGACCTTTGGAGAAGAAGAAGAAGAGGAGGGCATTTTAGTGCACAGGTCACGTAGAAGAAGGGTGGTCTCAGATGATGAGTCTACACCCGTGGCTATGTCTTCCATACCTGGTGTCAGACCTCCTACTCCTGGGGATTCTTCTTCTTCTCTTTCACATAATTCTGTGGATCATCTATTCCACGAAGGTTTTGGCCCTGCTGTTAATGAGGCGTCTTTGGCTGTTTTTGCTCCCCCCTTTAGAGAAATCTCTTCATCCGTTCCAGTTATTTCCACTTCTCCTTTGGGCATACCTGCTCTTGCTTCTGCCTTGCCCGTGGCTTTCTCAGATCCTCAAGTTTCCGTGCTTGAGACTTCTTCAGCTCTACAAATTTTATTGCCCGTGGCTCCTTCATCTCAGCCTGCTTCCGTGCCTCCTACTAGAGAAGTAAGGTCTTCCAGCAGGGAGATGAGGCAAGTGCTAATTGAGGTTCCGGCTGATGGGAGACTTTTTAAGAAATCTGGCCAACCCAAAGTGTGGCTGAAGCCTTTGATTGGCCTAATAGAGAGGACCAAGCTGGATAGTCACAGTTCTCTTACCTGGGCTAATGAGGTTGTGCATTCCTCCTTGAAGGTAACGTTCATTATTTTGTATCTCATTCTTATGTAATTACCGTATCTAATCGATTTTGTTTTTGTAGATCAATCTCATAGGCACATAACTCATGAAGAGGATTTCTAACATGGAGCAAGAGCTAAAGGAGTGGCATGCTGAAGCAGGGAATTGGAAGGGGCAATATGAAAGCCTGAGGCTCGACATGGAAGCCTTAGAAAAAGAAAAGAATACCTTGGAGCGTCAGATGAGAGTTGTGGCTGCTGAGTTGGCAGTGGAGAAGTCTTCTTCTAACCAAGTGGACAAAGACAAGAGCATTCTTGAGTCTTTGTTTGTTGATCAATTATCCCGTGCCTCAGAAGAAGTTAGGAGCTTGAAAGCCTTTTTGGAGCAGAAGGAAGAATACTCAGACGAGCTTGTGCATTCACTTACCCAAACTCAGGAGGATCTTCGCATTGCTTTAGGCAAAACCCAATCATTGGAGGAGTCAATTGTACCTTTGAGAGCTGCCCATGAAGCTGCTGAAGTTGAGAAGGGTGGGTTAAGAGCTGAGCTTCAGATATGGGAGAGAGATTATGAAAGTCTCGAAGAGGCGGCAACTGTCGATGTTAGTTGGGCGTACATGAATTCTCGCCTTGATACATTGACGGAAATGAGTCGGGAAGATTTCGACCTTGACGCCGAAATTGTTAAGATCAAGGAATCCATAGAAAAGGCTCAACAAGGTTTGGATATTTCCCCACATGAAGGTGAGACTCCTGCTGTCAAAGCCTCTTCGTCCCAAGCTGCTCTTACTCCTTCTGCTGAAGAACAAGTCAATCCCCCTCCACAAGAAGATTAAGATGTTGATTCACCCTTTTTTTTTATCTTTGTCTCAATTGGTGGTTACCCCCAGTCCCATCGGGGGTAAATTTGGATCTCTTTAAAGTCCCCAAATGACAACTTAGGGGCACCTCAATATATAAAAATTCTATACGGCTAAGTATAAGTTAATACTTAGTTTTTACTTAGCCATTTTAATATATTAATGCAAGTATGACTTTTGTTTTCCTTTGAGTTTTTGTTTCACTCTTTAAGTTTTTTGCATGCTTTATTTTTTGAGGTTTTAGTTTTACCTCTGAGTTTTGCATATATCATGCTTTAGATTACTCATACCTTTTCGTAATAGGCACGATGTCATATTAAATGTGTGCCTTTTTGTAGTAGGCATAATTTATGGAAGAGGGCCCTTTTTTGATCGACACTTAATGAAGAAGACGTCTCAACTTCATAAAGGTGTAATAATGCAATAGAGTGATAGGAATTTTTCACATGTTTAAGAATGTTTCGGAGGAAAGCTTTTTGTTTGTACTTTCACAACTTTTTACATGTGTTTGATTATCGTCTAAAACTCATGTTGCAACTGTTTTCTTTTAACAGATTTGATATACACTTGTATTTCGTAACTGTTTTTCGTATGTAACAATTTTTTCGAGTTAATACAAGAGAACAACTGTTTTTCGTTCGTAACAGTTTTTATTCAAGTTGGGGTTTTCACCCGTAACTGTTTTTGTCGACAACAGTTTTCAATAAGCACGAGAAAAATGCTTTTGCATCTGTAACTGTTTTATTTGATAACAATTTTCTATATGAGTACAAAGATTTCGTGATTGTTTTTAGTTACAACAGTTTTTCTTTTGAATAAGTACAAAGATGCGCATTTCTTCCTCGTGGCTAACATTGCTAATATTTTGTCATTTAACCTGGACATGTTCAAAGGTTTTCTGGATTAGAGGCTTTGTGTTTGAGTCTTTAGCTCTTTCAAATTTTCTCGTATCACTTGGCTTGCTGGATAGATGGATCTTTAGGCTCGAGCTTTGACTTTTTGATAGTCTTTTTTGCTTCGTTTTTGCCTTCCATACTGTATAGTCCCCCAAGTGTTTGAGCTTTGAAGAATGAAATCTCGAGCACTTGACTATTCCTTCCTTGTGGTCCTTTTCCTGAAAAGGAAAAACAT
>ML400607.1:1929-26872 GCA_005239525.1 Nicotiana knightiana | reverse complement strand
GGAGCAACTAGGGATGAAGAGGCACGAGCAGCAGGAGTCTCACCATCAGGTGAATAGAGGTTATGACCTTGTTGAGCCTTCTCCATGGCTTCCTTAGTTTTAGCTATTTCAGCACTAAGGTCGAAACCCTCTTGACTCATTTTCGTCAATATGTCAAGGCGAGAATTCATATACGCCCAGCTCACATCAACAGCCGCCGCCTCTTCAAGATCTTCATAATCCCTTGCCCATACTTGAAGCTCAGATCTCAATCTGTCCTCCTCCGCTTCAGCAGCTTCATGGGCGGCCCTTAACGGTACAATCAACTCCTCTAGAGTTTGAACTTTATCTAAAGCATTACGAAGATCCTCTTGAGTACGGGTGAGTGATTGCACAAGCTCGCATGAGTATTCCTCCTTCTGCCCCAGCAAGTTTTTCAAGTCTCTAACCTTCTCTGAGGCGCGGGATAGCTGCTCAGCAAATGAGGACTCCAGAATACTCTTGTCTTTATCAGCCTGACTGGAAGAAGCCTTCTCTACTGCCAGTTCTGCCGCCATGAGCCTCATCTGCCGCTTCAAAGTACTTATTTCCTCTTCTAAGTCATCCATGTCAATCCTTAGGCTATCATATTGTGCTTTCCAATTATCAGCATCGGCCTGCAACTCTTTTGTCTCCTGGTCCGTGTTTGAGATCCTCTTCACGAGCTCCATGCCTATAAGATTAATCTACAGGAAATAAACCAATTAGATATGATAAATTTCATATACGAAAATGAAAGAGGATAACCTGCATCATACCTTGAAAGAGGTATGCAAAATTTCATTGGCCCATGTAAGAGCACTATGGCTGGCTAGCTTGGTTTTTTCAGTGGGACCTATCAAAGGCTTGAGCCACACTTCGGGCTAACCTGTTTTCTTGAAAAGATTCCCCTCAGCTGGAACCTCTATTATCACCTGCCGCATCTCTCTGCTGGAAGACCCTACTTCCCTAGCGGAAGGCATTGAAGCAGGCAGAGATGAAGCAACAATAGGCATGGAGGGTTGAGGAATTAGAGAAGCCACGAGCAAAGCAGTAGGCACGGAGGATTGAAGAGTTTAGGAAGCGATGGGCAAAGCAACAGTAGAAGCCGTAATAGCCAAAGGAGCAGATGAGACATCTTCTCTTAAAGAGGCAGGAAAAACAACAGCCAAAGGGACATCATCAGGAGCAAGGTCAAAACCTTCATGGAACAAGTAATCTACAGACTCATGAATGGGGTAATGTGAAACATCTTTAGAGGTAGAGGGCTCAACAACAGACACGGAAGGAAAAGTCATGGGTGTAGACTCATCGTCCGAAACCACCCCCTTCTCCATGGCCTGCGCACCAAAGCACCTTCCTCTTCTTCTTTTTCTTCTTATCGGAACGGGACTCACCAATCTTCCTCTTCGAGGAAGACGAACCAACAATAATCTCTTGGGCCTGGGCCAAAGACATCTTCGGGATAGATGAAGCAGATACCCTATGAGCAGAGAACCCTATCAAAAGGGAAACAGTTAAGCGTCAGAGAAAGAAGAGGCTCGAGTAAAGAAAGAAGCACGAACAAAAGCTTCACTTACCGTGGGTCTTTACATGCCAACCGTACTTCCCAACGAAGTACTTCAAAGATCTCTTTTCTAAAGGAGAAACGGACAACAATTTTTCTACCCAATCACGGATACCGGAGACATTCTCAACAGTATCCATGATTGCTGAGAGAAGAAGAAACAGATACGGTGTTAATAAAACATCTCAAGTCAAAACGAGGAAAAGTAAGTAAATGTGAGCTAAAGCATACTCACGTGCGCGATTCCACTTCTCAGGGAAGGGAAGATTTTCTTCACCCACTAAACCAACAGTGGGTACAGCAACATACCGGAGGTACCAACCCCTATCCTTATCATCTCCAGGGGTTACCAGCACTCTTTTACTCCTAGCAGTCAGAGTAAAAACCCCTTGACGAAACAAGGCAGGAGAGTAGAGATGAATAAGATGGTTGAAAGTAAAAGGAACCGAGGCTAAAGAAGCTAAACTCCTAAAACATGCGACAACTCGCCACACAAGCGGACCAACTTGTCCTAAGCAGATATTGAAGAAACGGCAGAATTCAATTATGACTGGATCAATGAGAGGTCTAAACCCTAGGGTAAAAGGGTACGTATAAACAAAAGAGTATCCCGTTTTGTAAGACGTTATTCGTTGATTACTATTCGGAATGTCGACAGGAAAATTAGGCCTCCACAAACACTCCCTACAAACAAGGGAAATCTGACCCTCAGTAATAAGGGCTGGATATACCTTTCGACACTCTCAAGGGAAGAAGATTGGTCTACGAGAACTTGATAATCTCTAGCCAAGACAAACTCAGCAGGAATAATTTCATCAACTCCAAGTTCACGAAGGCGCTCATCTCTACCTCTAGACAAAGACTGGGAAGCTCTAGCCCTCGGAGAAACTAGAGACCTAGCGGAAGGAGGAGAAACTATCTGAGAAAAAGAAGAGCCTCTCGAAAGAGTGGATCCTAGACCCTTAAGTCTACCACCCCTCAGACTCCTAGTCAGAGCAGAAGATGGCGTTAAATTCTCAATATTTATTACTCTCTAAGGTTGATTTGAAGAAGACATGTTTAAAAAGGCAAGAAAAAGTTCTTTACAAAAGACAAAGTTAGAAAGTGTTTCGTGGAAGAAAAGAAAAGAAGAAAGGTATTTATACTTGAGGAAAATCGTCAAACATGGGAAAAAAAATAAAAATAATGATGAAAAGTCATAATTGAAGGTGTCAGTTCGGGACTGACGTAGCCGCAGAAATCCCTAAAAAGCACCGAGTAACTGCAGAACCAATGTAAGAAGGACACGTGGTTTGAGCATTAAAAAGAAGTGACAACCGATGCCTGTGATTCAGAGAAGGATACAATGTTTCGAGGTAAAGCGGCGGCAAAATATTCCTGCTATAAATGAGTATCCACTTACCAAATATTAATCGATAAATATATGGTAAGTGGGGACTATCTGTATTGGTAAAAAAGAGTTTCACACGTATGCCAACTCTTGACAACTCATCTAGTTATGTGGACACAGGAGAACGCGACAGCTGGATGTGATTCTTTGAAAGAGGTATGGAACAAAGAGGCACGATTCAATAAGCCCTAAAGCTCATCAGCCACGGGAAACTCGCTCTAATCAAGACAAGGAAGGGATACGGTCAGAGTGAATTTAGACAAAATTACAGATAGATTCAGGAATCCCCAATAAAAAGCCCAGACGTTGTGTAACCTTCACATAACAGTTACATTTGCCCTTGGTAACGCTTCATTAATGCAATAATTAGTCATTAATGAGAAATTATTGCAAGAACCAAATGTTATATTGAGAAACCTCCTATATAAAGGAAGGAAATATAATCATCTAATTTTCAAATACAATCTACTTTGCTTTTCTATATTTCTGCAACATTGTCTATTACTTGTTTCTCTTATTTACTTGATTATCAATAACCCGTGTTCATCCTAGAAATATCTTTGGTCAAAGGATTTAATTCTTTGGTTAAACAAGAAAACCACGAGAAATATAAATTTCGTGGTACACTACAACAGAAAAGTAGAGGTGGAAGAATCAAAAGATAAGGGAATCTCCCAAGAAGGTAAAACCAACCAAACAGGCATGGAAGAAATTACTACCCAAATAGGTACGGAAGGTATTATTGCTGAAGCAGGTACTGAAGAAAATACTCACGAGAAGGTGAATCAAGTTACGAAGGTGCATTGGACCACACAGATGTAGATTCCAGACCGGACGTCATTCATGAACCGGAGGAAGACGAGCACATCAAAACAACTACGGAAGAGCTCGAAGCTATTCCATTTTCTTAACAACGCCTGAACAGAAAGTGTATATAGGCACGAGGCTGAGCCCCGGTCGAAGAGGTAAGTTAATTGATTATTTAAAGGCTAACGCAGATTGCTTTGCGTGGTCCCACGCAGATATGACAGGTATCCACTAGAAGTGATGACTCATAAACTAAATGAAGATTCATCCTTCGTACCTGTTAAGCAGAAGAAAAGAAAGCAAGGACCATTCAAGAACCAAGTGATTTGGCGAAGAGGTATAGAAACTCTTGAAGATTGGTTCGATACGAGAGGTAACGTACCCGAACTGGATAGCTAACACTGTGGTAGTACCTAAAACGAATGGCAAATGGAGAGTATGCGTAGATTATACTGACTTAAATAAAGCATGCCCCAAAGATTTATTCTCATTACCACATATAGATCAAGTGATTGATTCCACCGCAGGTCATGAATTGTTAAGCTTTCTAGACGCGTATTCTGGTTATAATCAGATTAAAATGGATCCCTCAGACGAGGAAAAAACCTCCTTTATTACAAACAGGGGGACTTATTGCTATAAAGTCATGCCTTTTGGCTTAAAAAATGCTGGAGCCACCTATCAAAGGCTAGTGACCAAGATGTTCTAGGAACATCTGGGAAAAACGATGGAAGTTTACATCGATGACATGCTGGTAAAATCAATACGGGCAGAAGACCATTTCCGGCACCTCTCTATTACCTTTGACATTTTACGCAGGTACAATATGAAGCTGAATCCAGAAAAATGTGACAGGTGCCAAAGGTTTGCCAATAACATGCATTGACCAGCGGAATTATTGCATCCAATAATATCCCCATGGTATTTCATGAAATCGGGTATGGACATAGTGGGACCTCTTCCCACAGCTAAAGAAGAGGTACGATTTTTGCTCATGCTAACCGACTATTTTACAAAATGGGTAGAGGCAGAAGCGTTCAAACAAGTGCGAGAAAAGGAAGTTAAAAGCTTCTTATGGAGAAACATAATATGCCGCTTTGGGATACCAAAGGAGATCGTGTGTGATAATGGCCCATAATTGATAGGCTCGCAAATCACAGAATTCTTCGAAAGCTAGCAAATCAAACGGATCACTTCAACGCCATACCACCCCATGTCTAATGGTCTGAGTTAATGAATAAGGTCATCATTGTTTAACCAAAGAATTAGACCCTTTGACTAAAGCTATTTTTAGGATGAACACGGGTTACTGATAATCAAGGAAATAGAGAAAAATTAATAATTGGCAATATTGTAGAAATATAGAAAAGTGAAGTCAATTGTATTCGAGAATCAAATGCCTTTACAAGTTGTATTCCCCTTCCTTATATAGGAGATTCCTTGATATAACGTACAACTCTTTCTATGGTTGCTCATTAATGACTAATTATGACATTAATTAGGCATTACAAAGGATAACGGTAATTGGGGTACGGTTACATAACGTTCAAGTAATCAATTGTAGGTTCTTGAATCTGCCCGTAGCTTTGTCTAGATTCATTCTGACCGTTCCTCTTCCCTGTTTTGATCAGATTGAGTTTCCCGTCTATATTCCGAATAGTAATCAAAGAATAGCTGGATGAGATAGCTGGATGCGATAGCTGGATGCGATAGCTGGATGAGCAAACGACGCCTATGGTGCAGAGAATCACATCCAGCTATCGCGTTGTCCTGTGTTCACGTGGCTGGCTGAGTTGTCAAAATCTGGCTTACGTGTGAAACTCTTTTTTTACCAATACAGATAGTCCCCCCACTTAACAAATATTAATCGATAAATATATGGTAAGTGGATATTCATTTATGGCGGGAATATTTTGCCGCCGCTTTTCCTCGAAACATTGTATCCTTCTCTGCACCATAGGCGTCGTTTGTCACTTCCATTTAATGCTCATACCACGTGTCCTTTTCGGATTGGTTCTGCATTTACTCGGCACCTTTTAGGGCTTTTTGCGGCTGTGTCAGTCCCGAAGTGACATCTTCAATTATGACTTTTCATCATTATTTTTCCTTTTTTTCCATGTTTGACGGTTGTCCTCANTTTCTAACTTTGTCTTTTGTAAAGAACTTTCTTCTTGCCTTTGTAAACATGTCTTCTTCAAACCAACCTCAGAGAGTAATAGATATTGAAAATTTAATGCCATCTTCTGCTCCGACTAGGATTCGGAGGGGTGGTAGACTTGGAAGTTTAGGACCCACTCCTTCGAGGGGCTCCTCTTTTTCTCAGATAGTTCCTTATCCTTCCAATAGATCCCTAGTTTTTTCGAGGTTTAGGGTCTCTCGGTCTTTGTCTAGAGGTAGAGGTGAACGCCTTCGTGAACCTGGAGTTGATGAAATTGTCCCTGCTGAGTTTGTTTTTGCTAGAGATAGTCAAGTTCTTGTAGACCAATCTTCTTCCCTTGAGAATGTCGAAAGGTATCCAACTCTTATAACTGAGGGTCAGATTTCCCTTGTTCGTGGGGAGTGCTTTTGGAGGCCTGATTTCCCTGTCTATATTCCGAATAGTAATCAAAGAATAATGTCTTACAAGACAGGATATTCTTTTGTTTATACGTACCCTTTCACTCTAGGGTTTAGACCCCCTATTGACCCAGTCATAATTGAATTCTGACGTTTTTCCAATATCTTCTTAGGACAAGTTGGTCCGCTTGTGTGGTGAGTTGTCGCATGTCTTAGGAGTTTGGCTTCTTTAGCCTCAGTTCCTTTTACTTTCAACCATCTTATTCATTTCTACTCTCCTACCATAGTTCGTGAAGGGGTTTTTACTCTGACTGCTAGAAGCAAAAGAGTGCTGGTAACCCCTGGAGATGATAAGGATAGGGGTTGGCACCTCCGGTATGTTGTTGTACCCACTGTTGGTTTAGTGGATGAGGAAAATCTTCCCTTCCCTGAGAAGTGGAATCGCGCACGTGAGTATGCTTTAGCTCACATTTATTTACTTTTCCTCATTTTCACTTGAGATGTTTTATTAACATCGTGTCTGTTTCTTCTTTGCTCAGCAATCATGGATACTGTTGAGAATGTCTTCGGTATCCGTGATTGGGTAGAAAAATTGTTGTCTGTTGCTTCTTTAGAAGAGAGATCTTGGAAGTACCTCACTGGGAGGTATGGTTGGCATGTAAAGACCCACGGTAAGTGAAGTTCTTGTTCTTGCTTCTTTCCTTACTCGAGCCTCTTCTTTCTTTGTCGTTTAACTTTTTCCCTTTTAATAGGGTTCTCTATTCGTGGGGTGTCTGCTTCATCTATCCCGAATATGTCTTTGGCTCAGGCCCAAGAAATTATTCTTGGTTAGAGGAAGATGGGTGAGTCTCGTTCCGTAAAAGAAGAAGAATAAGGTGCTTTAGTACACAGGCCATGGAGAAGGCGGGTGGTTTCAGATGATGAGCTTACACCGTCGACCTTGCCTTCCGTGTCTGTGGTAGAGCCCTCTACCCTTAAAGATGTTTCACATTCCCCCATTCATAAGTTCGTGGATTGCTTGTTTCATGAAGGTGTTGACCTTGCTCCTGACGATGTCCCTTTGGCTGCTGTCTTTCCTACTTCTTTAAGAGAAGATGTCGCATCTGCTCCCTTGGTTATTATGGCTTCAGTTGTTGCTTTGCCCGTGGCTTCCTCAACTCTCCAACCCTCTGTGCCTGCTGCTTTTCCCGTGGCTTCTCCAGCTCCTCAACCCTCCGTGCCTATTGTTGTTTCATCTCTGCCTGTTTCCATGCCTTCCGCTAGGGAAGCAGGGTCTTCCAGCAGAGAGATGCGGCAGATGGTAATAGAGGTTCCAACTGAGGGGAATCTTTTCACGAAAATGGGTGAGCCTGAAGTATGGTTCAAGCCTTTGATAGGTCCCTCTGAGAAACCCAAGCTAGCCAGCCACGGTGCTCTTACATGGGCCAATGAGGTCATGCATACTTCTTTGAAGGTATGATGCAGGTTATCCTCTTTCATTTTCGTATATGAAATTTACCATATCTGACTGGTTTATTTCTTGTAGATTAATCTTATAGGCTTGGAGCTCATGAAGAGGGTCTCAAACACGGACCAGGAGACAAAAGAGTTGCAGGCCGATGCTGATAATTGGAAAGCACAGTATGATAGCCTAAGGATTGACATGGATGCCTTGGAAGAGGAACGGAGTACCTTGAAGCGGCAGATGAGGCTCATGGCAGCAGCATTGGCAGTAGAGAAGGCTTCTTCCAGTCAAGCTGATAAAGACAAGAGTGTCTTGGAGTCCTCGTTTGCTGAGCAGCTGTCCCGCGCCTCAGAGGAGAATAAAGACTTGAAAAACTTGTTGGGGCAGAAGGAGGAATACTCAGGCAAGCTCTTGCAATCACTCACTCGTACTCAAGAGGACCTTCGTAAGGCTTTAGATATGGCTCAAACTCTAGAGGAGTCAATTGTACCGTTAAGGGCCGCCCATGAAGCTGCGGAAGCGTAGAAGGACAGATTGAGAGTTAAGCTTCAAGTATGGTCAAGGGATTATGAAGATCTTGAAGAGGTGGCTATTGTCGATGTGAGCTGGGCGTACATGAATTCTCGCCTTGACACATTGACGGAAATGAGTCAAGAGGGTTTCGACCTTAGTGCTGAAATAGCTAAAACTAAGGAAGCCATGGAGAAGGCTCAACAAGGTCATAACCTTTCTTCACCTAGTTGCTCCCGCTCATTCTTCCAGTGAAGTCAACCCCCCTCCTGAAGAAGTTTAGTTGGTTCACCCCTCTTTTTTTTTGTATCAATTGGTGGTTACCCCCAGTCCCATCGGAGGTAAATTTGGATTTCCTTAAAGTCCCAAAATGACAACTTAGGGGCACCTCAATGTATATATAAAAATTCCATACGGCTAAGTATAAGTTAATACTTAGTTTTTTGCTTAGCCGTTTAAATATATTAATGCTAATATGACTTTTGTTGAGTTTTTGTTTCACTCTTTAAGTCTTATACATGCTTCATTTTTTGAGGTTTTAGTTTTACCTCTGAGGTTTGCATGTAGAATGCTTTAGATTACTCGTATCTTTTTGTAATAGGCACGGTGTCATATTAAATGTGTGCCTTTTTGTAGTAGGCATAATTTATGGAAGAGGGCCCTTTATAATTAACATGAAGAAGACGTCTCAACTTCATGATAATGCAATAGAGTGATAGGAATTTTACACATATTTAAGAATGTTTCCGAGGAAATATTTTTGTTTGAACTTTCATGACATTTTACATGTGTTTGATTATCGTCTAAAACTCATGTTGCAACTGTTTTTGTTTAACAGATTTGATATACTCTAGTATTTTGTAACAGTTTTTCGTAGGTAACACAAGGGAACAACTATTTTTTTCTAGTAACAGTTTTTATAAAGGTTGGGGTTTTTACCCGCAACTGTTTTCGTTGGAAACAATTTTCTAATACGTACGAGGGAAATGTGTGACGACCCGATCGGTCGTCTTAAGAATTAATGCCCCGATCCCCTGTTAACAGTTTTCCCCAAGTCTATTTCTGCTTAATTGAATTGCCGGGACGTTCGGTTTTAAGTTTCGGAGAGTTTTGGGATATTTAGTCCCTAAATGAGAGCTTAAGTGTTGGAAAGTTGCCCGTAGTCGGAGCAGTGTGAAGACGGCCTCAGAATGGAAATCTGATGGTTCCGTTAGCTCCGTTAGGTGATTTCGAGGTTGGGAGCGTGTTCGGAATGTCTTTTGGAAGTCCATAGCTCATTTAGGCTCGAAATGCCGAAGTATGAATTTTTGGAGTTTTTGGCCAATAGGTGAAATTTTGATATCGGACTCAGAATGGAACTCCGAAAGCGACAGCAGGTCCGTAATGTCATTTATGACCTGTGTGCAAAATTTGAGGTCATTCGCATAAGTTTAGACGTGTTTCGACGTCGGATGTGAATTCGGAATTTTCTTAAGTTTCTAGGCTTGAACCTATGCAAAATTGATGTTTTGATGTTAAGAGACGTGTTTTCAAGGCTCGACCTAGTTCAAATGAGGTACTAGGGTTGGTTGGTTGTTTTGTTTGAGGTCCCGGGGGCCTCGGGGTTGTTTCGGATGCTTAACGGGTGGAATATGGGAATTTTGCTGCTGCTGAACCAGGCTCTTCTGGTGTCTTCGCACCTGCGAAGGTTTTTCTGCAGGTGCGGACTCGTAGGAGCGTAGGGCTTGGTCGCAGGTGCGATAGAGGGGTGATTGACCAGTGGTTGCAGGTGCGGGACCGCAGGCGCGACCAAACGACCACAGGTGCGGCCTCAGTGCATCTTTAGTGAATTCCGCACCTGCGATGCTTTTTCCGCAGGTGCGGTGATCGGGACCGCAGGTGCGAGATCCCTGTGTGTTTTATTCCAAAAATCTGAGGGTTTATTTCATAAGTCTAAAAATTGTGTAAGAGCTCGGGAATTGGCGATTTTCAGTGGGTTTTGAAGCGAAGGATCATAGGTAACGTTTTCTAATCCTAATTAATTGTTAGACCATTAATTCCCGTTGTTTTCTTTAGTTTAATTATCAAAAATGGGGGAAAACCATAGGAAGGGAAGAGATTTTCCCAAATCTAAAATTGTTTCTGGTTAAATGAGTTCGTGAGTGAATGGGTGTCCGGAAAATATAACTTTTACCCGATTCCGAGTCGTGGGTCCGAGGGGCGTTTTGGTTATTTTACATAATTTCACGCCTTAGCTTGAATTAAATAGTATGATCAGTTGCATGAGATGTTATTTACGATATGTAATTGAATTTTATAGATTTGGGCCATTTGGAGTCGGATACTCGTGGCAAACGTGTTGTTTCAAGTTGATTTTGAGCCGGTTCGAGGTAAGGGGATTGTCTAACTTTGTGTGGAGGACCTTTCCCCTTAGGATGTGATGTTTGGTAATTGAATGCCTTGTATGTGAGGTGACGAGAGCGTACTTGTTCTAATTGTTGAAAATCCGGTTTTACTTTAAATATTTAGACTGAGTTCCTTTCTTACCTGTTTTATTCTACTTGCAATCATAGTCTATGTTAGCTTAGAAAGGCATGTCTAGCTGCCCTAAATTGCCTGTTTGCTTAGATTTCCTTAATTATACTACGTGAAACATGTCAGGCTAGAATTTAATTGTTGCCTTGTATTTTTTCACTCTAATTCTGAATGTCTTCTTGTTGTGCCCTGCTTATTTATTTTAGGACTACGGGACGGTATCCCGGGAGATCCCCCTGCACATTTATTTTGGGACTACGGGACGGTATCCCGGGAGATCCCCCTGCACATTTATTTTGGGACTACGGGACGGTATCCCGGGAGATCCCCCTGCACATTTTTTTTGGGACTACGGGTTGGTATCCCGGGAGATCCCCTTGCTTATTTACTTTGGGACTACGGGACGATATCCCGGGAGATCCCCCTGCACACTGATAGGAGGACTACGGGACGGTATCCCGGGAGATCTTTCGGATATACATATGATGGATTACGGGACGGTATCCCGGGAGATCCTTCGGATATACATATGATGGACTACGGGACGGTATCCCGGGAGATCCTTCGGATATACATATGATGGACTACGGGACGGTATCCTGGGAGGTCCTTCGGATATACATATGATGGACTACGGGACGGTATCCCGGGAGATCCTTCGAATATACATATGATGGACTATGGGACGGTATCCCGAGAGATCCTTTGGATATACACATGATGGACTACGGGACGGTATCCCGGGAGATCCACTGGACATTTGAGAAAAAGAATACAGGACGGTATCCTGGGAGATCCTCGTTGTTACTATTGTTATTATGCTGTACATATTCTGTGTTTACTCTGTTCTTGTGTTTTTGTTATTGCCTTGTTGACCTGTCTTATTTCACTATTGTACTTATTATTACCGCCTGTTTTCATACTGTAAATTCCTATTATATTGTTTGACCTCAGTAGGGCCCTGACCTTCCTCGTCACTACCCGACCGAGGTTAGGCTTGGCACTTACTAAGTACCGTTGTGGTGTACTCATGCCCTTTCCTGCGCATGTTTTTCATGTGTAGATCCAGGTACCTCCACTCAGGCACACTATCCCCGAGATTGAGAGATACAGCAGAGACTGCGAGGTACATCTGCCTCGTCCGTAGACCAGGAGTCTCTATCTTATTCCAGCTTTTTGTGAAAAGTTTATCCTTCCTTACAGTTGTATAGATATTCTGGAGTTAGAGCAATGTATTAGATTCTGTTAGCCTGTGGTTCCCGTGAGTTTCCGAGTTTTGGGGTGATGTGGTAGATTACCATATTGTTTTGAGTTGTATATGCCAAGTGGTATTTATATACAGTCTTCTCTTAGAGTGTTCAGCTTTCTTTATTTTACTTATTTCCGCAATTATGTTGTTATTCCGCATTGTTAGGCTTACCTAGTCATAGGGACTAGGTGCCGTCATGACATGTTCACGGAGGGCAAGCTGTGGTCGTGACAAGTTGGTATCAGAGCTCTAGGTTCATAAGAGTCACAGATCACAGGCCGGTTTATTAGAGTCTCGCTGATTGGTACGTAGACGTCTGTACTTATCTACGAGAGGCTATGTAACTGATTAGGAAAAATATTCACTTCATTGAATTCCTTGTCGTGCAATATCTTTTGACATCAATTCTAAACCGTTGTTTTCTATTCTCTCACAGATGGTGAGGACACGTGCTACTCGGGACGACCAGGCACTCGTGCCCCCTAAAGCAGCCGCCAGAGGCCGGGGCCGGGGTAGAGGCCGAGGAAGCACACGTGGTGCAGCGAGAGCACCTGCGCGAGCTGCCGCCGAGGTACCACCAGCCAGCTGAGGTCCAAACACCTTCCACGCCTACTGCCGCTACTACTCCAGCTCTTCAGGAAACATTAGCTCAGTTCATGTCCATGTACACCATTCTAGCTCAAGCAGGGTTGCTTCCCCTGCTGCAGCCATATCTCAGGCTGGGGGAGGAGCACAGATTCCCGCCGCCCGCACTCTTGAGCAGTGAGTGCATGTAGAGCAGGTCCCAGAGACCTCATTCCTGTACCGCCTGTAGTGCCACCTCAGCCCGAGGAGGGGTCAGCTGCTTCAGAGGACGAGCAGCGGAGACTTGAGAGGTTCAAGAAGTATGACCCTCCGGTATTCAGTGGACTAGCATCAGATGATGCCTTGGGATTTCTAGAGGAGTGTCACCGTATCCTTCGCACTATGGGCATAGCCGGATCTAGTGGTGTTTCCTTTACTACCTTCCAGCTTCGCGGAGCCGCCTATGATTGGTGGCGCACCTATGAGTTAGACAGTCCAGAAGAACTGACCTGGACCCAGTTCTATGATATGTTCCTGAGAGAGTTTGTGCCTCGGAGCATCAGGGACGCATGGCGCGCAGAGTTTGATCATTTGCGCCAGGGTGACATGACAGTTTCAGAGTATGCTATCCGTTACACCAGATTGGCTAGGCATGCACCAGTTTTGGTTACTACTGTATGCGAGAGGGTTCGCCAGTTTATTGAGGGTCTTATCCCACCCATCAAATCTAGCATGGCTCGAGAGTTGGAGGTGGACATTCCTTATCAGCAGGTAGTGAGAATTGCTAGGAGGATTGAGTGTATGCTCGCTAGGGAGCGAGAGGAGAGAGAGGCCAAGAGGTCTCGAGAGTCGGGCCACTACTCTGGTGCCCGTACCCCAGTAACAGGTCGTCATGGTAGGGGTTATATGGTCTGCCCAGTTCATTCAGCTCTTCCAGCAGCCAGTGGTACCCCAGCTCCACTCAGGCCTCAGGAGCCTTACTATGCACCTCCAGTTTCTAGCGCGCCTCCTGCGCGGGGTGCTTTCAGAGGTCAGTCTAGCAGACCTGGCCCTAGCCAGTCACAACAACCACGTCCTCCCAGAGCTTGTTTTGAGTGTGGCGATACACGCCATGTGGTTAGGGACTGCCCTAGACTTGGTAGGGGTGCATCTTCACAGTCTTTTCAGCCACAACGTGCTCAGCAGAGTTTGCAGGCCATGATCACAGCTCCAGCTACTACCCCATCTTCCCAGCCAGCCAGGGGCGGAGGTCGGGGAGGTAGAGGTTTCCCTCGAGGGGGAGGCCAGGTCAGATATTATGTTATTCCTGCTCGTACCGAGGTTATTGCCTCCGATTCTGTTATCACAGGTATTATACTGGTTTGTCACAGAGATGCATCGATTCTATTCGATCCAGGCTCCACGTACTCTTATGCGTCTTCTTATTTTGCTCCGCATTTGGGTATAGCCCGAGATTCTTTGGGTTCTCCTGTTTATATATCTACTCCTGTGGGAGATTCTCTTGTTGTGGACCGCATTTATCGGTCGTGTTTGGTTACTATTCGTGGTTTTGAGACCAGTGCAGATTTATTGTTACTCGATATGGTGGATTTTGATATTATCTTGGGCATGGACTAGTTATCACCCCATTATACTATTCTTTATTGTCACGCTAAGACCGTGACGCTGGCTATGCCAGGTATTCCGCGTGTTGAGTAGAGTGGTACTTTATATCACACTCCCAGTAGAGTTATCTCTATTCTTAGAGCTTAGCGTATGGTTAAGAAGGGGTGTGCCGCGTATTTGTCTTATGTGAGAGATGTCAGCGTTGATACCCCTTCTATTTATTCAGTTCCATTGGTACGGGGTTATCCCGATGTGTTTCCAGCTGATCTTCCGGGCATGCCGCCCGATAGAGACATTGATTTTGGCATTGATTTGTTGCCGGGCAATCAGCCCATTTCCATTCCTCCTTATCGTATGGCTCCTCCTGAGTTGAAGGAGTTGAAGGATCAGTTACAAGAATTGTTTGATAAGGGTTTTATTCGACCCAGTGTTTCACCTTGGGGTGCTCTTGTCTTATTTGTGAAAAAGAAAGATGGTTCTATGCGCATGTGTATTGATTATCGCCAGTTGAACAGGGTTACAGTAAAGAACCGTTATCCTTTGCCTCGTATTGATGATCTATTTGACCAGCTTCAGGGCGCACATGTATTTTCTAAGATTGATTTGCTCTCAGGTTACCATCAGTTGAAGATTCGGGAGCCGGATATCCCGAAGACTGCTTTTAGGACCCGGTATGGCCATTACGAGTTTCTAGTTATGTCTTTCGGGTTGACTAATGCCCCCGCAGCATTTATGCATTTGATGCATAGTGTGTTCAGGCCATATCTCGACTCGTTCGTCATTGTTTTCATAGATGATATTCTTGGTTACTCCCGAAGTCAGGAAGATCATGAGCAGCACCTGAGGTCAGTGCTTCAGACCTTGAGAGAGAAGAAGTTGTATGCAAAGTTCTCAAAATGTGAGTTCTGGTTGAGTTCTGTGGTATTCTTAGGCCACGTGGTATCGAGTGAGGGAATTCGAGTGGGTACGAAGAAGGTAGAGGCCGTGCAAAGTTGGCCCAGGCAGTCCTCAGTTACAGAGATTTGCAGTTTCCTTGGCTTGGCGGGTTACTACTGCCGTTTTGTGGAGGAATTTTCATCGATTGCAGCCCCTATGACTAGATTGACCCACAAGGGTGCTCCATTTTAGTGAATAGAGGAGTGTGAGGCGAGCTTTCAATAGCTCAAGACAGCTTTGACTACAGCCCCAATCTTGATATTGCCTACTGGGTCGGGATCTTATACAGTTTATTGTGATGCCTCGTGAGTTGGCCTTGGAGCCGTGTTGATGCAGGACGGTAGGGTGATTGCCTACGCGTCTAGACAGTTGAAGATAAATGAGAAGAATTACCATGTCCATGACCTTGCGTTAGCTGCCATTGTTCATGCCTTGAAGATCTGGCGTCATTATTTGTACGGTGTGCCTTGTGAGATTCATACTGACCACCGGAGTTTGCAGCACATATTCAGGAAGAAGGATCTAAATTTGTGCCAGCGTAGATAGTTAGAGTGCTAAAGGACGATGACATCACTATATTATACCACCCGGGGAAGGCCAATATGGTGGCCGACGCCTTGAGTCGCCGGGCAGAGAGTTTGGGGAGTTTGGCATACCTTCATGCAGCTGAGAAGCCTTTAGCCTTAGATGTTCAGTCCTTAGCCAATCAGTTCGTGAGATTGGATCTTTCTGAGCCTTGCTGGGTATTAGCTTGTGTGGTTTCTCGGTCTTCCTTATTCGATCGTATCAGGGAGCGACAGTACGATGATCCTCATTTACTTGTCCTCAAGGACACGGTCAAGCAGGGTGATGCCAGAGATGTGACCATTGGAGATGACGAGGTATTGAGGATGCAGGGCCGGATTTGTGTGCCCAATGTTGATGGGCTTCGGGAGTTGATTTTGGCAGATGCCCATAGTTCGCGGTATTCCATCCATCCGGGTACTGCGAAGATGTATCAGGATTTGAGGCAGCATTATTGGTGGCGAAGAATGAAGAAGGATATAGCAGAGTTTGTAGCCAAGTGCCTCAATTGTCAGCAGGTCAAATGTGAGCATCAGAGACCGGGAGGGTTATTTCAGCAGATTGAGCTTCCATAGTGGAAGTGGGAGCGGATCACCATGGACTATGTGGTTGGACTCCCTCGGACTTTGAGGAAGCATGATGCTATTTGGGTGATTGTTGATAGGCTGACCAAATCAGCCCATTTCATTCCGGTGTTGACTACTTATTCGTCGGAGCGGTTGGCGGAGATATATATCCGGGAGATCGTTCGTCTGCATGGTATTCCAGTTTCTATTATTTCAGACAGAGGTACTCAGTTCACTTCACGGTTCTGGAGAGCCGTTCAGCAGGAGTTAGGTACTAGGGTGGAGTTGAGCACAACATTTCACCCCCAGATGGACGGACAGTCCGAGCGCACTATTCAGATTCTTGAGGATATGCTCTGTGCGTGTGATTGAGTTTGGAGGGTCTTGGGATCAGTTCTTGCCATTGGCAGAGTTTTCTTACAACAACATTTATCAATCCAACATTCAGATGGCGCCGTATGAGGCTTTATATGGTAGGAGGTGCAGATCTCCGGTAGGTTAGTTCGAGCCGGGTGAGGCCAGGCTATTTGGCACAGCGTTGGTTCAGGATGCATTGGAGAAGGTCAAGGTGATTCAGGATAGACTCCATACAGCCTACTCCAGACGGAAGAGTTACGTGGGCCGGAAGGTTCGTGATGTTTCATATATGGTCGGAGAGCGGGTTCTGCTTCGAGTTTCGCCTATGAAGGGCGTTATGATATTTGGGAAGAAAGGGAAGTTGAGTTCGAGGTTTATTGTCCCTTTCGAGTTATTGAGGCGTGTTGGGGAGTTTGCTTATGAGCTTGCCTTACCTCCCAGCTTGGCAGGAGTTCATCCCGTATTTCATGTTTCGATGCTCCGGAGGTATCACGGTGACCCGTCCCATGTCTTGGATTTCAGCTCAGTCCATTTGGAAAAAGATCTATCATATGTTGAGGAGCTTGTAGCTATATTGGACAGGAAGGTCAGAAAGCTCAGGTCGAAGAACATTGCTTCAACAAAGGTTCAGTGGCGGGGTCAACCGGCCGAGAAGGCGACCTGGGAGACCGAGCAGGATATGCGCAGTTGTTACCCTCATCTTTTCACTACTTTAGGTATGTCTTTATGATCGTTCGAGGACGAATGAATTTTTAAGTGTAGGAGGATGTGATAAACCGGCCAGTCGTCTTAAGAATTAACTCCCCGATCCCCTGTTAACTATTTTCCCCAAGTCTATTTCTGCTTAATTGAATTGTCGGGACATTCGGTTTTAAGTTTCGGAGAGTTTTGGGATATTTAGTCCCTAAATGAGAGCTTAAGTGTTGGAAAGTTGCCCGTAGTCGGAGCAATGTGAAGACGGCCTCGGAATGGAAATCTGATGGTTCCGTTAGCTCCGTTAGGTGGTTTCAGGGTTGGGAGCGTGTTCAGAATATGTTTTGGAAGTCCGTAGCTCATTTAGGCTCGAAATGCCGAAGTTTGAATTTTTGGAGTTTTTGGCCGACAGGTGAAATTTTGATATCGGACTCGGAATGGAATTCCAAAAGCGGCAACAGGTCCGTAATGTCATTTATGACCCGTGTGCAAAATTTGAGGTCATTCGGATAAGTTTAGACGTGTTTCGGCGTCGGATATGAATTCGGAATTTTCTTAAGTTTCTAGGCTTGAACCTATGCAAAATCGATGTTTTCATGTTAAGAGACGTGTTTTTAAGGCTCGACCTAGTTCAAATGAGGTGCTAGGGTTGGTTGGTGGTTTTGGTTGAGGTCCCGGGAGCCTCGGGGTTGTTTCGGATGCTTAACGGGTGGAATATGGGAATTTTGCTGTTGCTGAACCAGGCTATTCTGGTGTCTTCGCACCTGCGAAGGTTTTTCCGCAGGTGCGAACTCGCAGGCGCGTGGGGCTTGGTCGCAGGTGCGATAGAGGGTGATTGACCAGTGGTCGCAGGTGCGACCTCGGTTTCGCAGGTGCAGGACCGCAGGCGCGACCAAACGACCGCAGGTGCGGCCCAGTGCATCTTTAGTGAATTTCGCACCTGCGATGCTCTTTCCGCAGGTGCGGTGATCGGGACCACAGGTGCGAGATCCCTGTGTGTTTTATTCCAAAAATACGAGGGTTTATTTCATAAGTCTAAAAATCGTGTAAAAGCTCAGGAATTGGAGATTTTCAGTGGGTTTTGAAGAGAAGGATCATAGGTAACGTTTTCTAATCCTAATTCATTGTTACACCATTAATTCCCGTTGTTTTCTTTAGTTTAATTATCATAAATGAGGGAAAACCCATAGGAAGGGAAGAGATTTTCCCAAATCCAAAATTTTCGGAAAATTGTGGGGGTTTTGGCATCGGAATTCGATTGTTTCTGGTTAAATGAGTTCGTGAGTGAATGGGTGTCCGGAAAACATAACTTTTACCCGATTCCGAGTCGTGGGCCCGAGGGGAANTAATTTTGCGCCTTAGCTTGAATTAAACAGTTAAAAAAAAGATCAGTTGCATGAGATGTTATTTACGATATGTAATTGAATTTTATAGATTTGGGCCATTTGGAGTCGGATACTCGTGGCAAACGTGTGGTTTCAAGTTGATTTTGAGCCGGTTCGAGGTAAGTGGCTTGTCTAACTTTGTGTGGGGGACCTTTCCCCTTAGGATGTGATCTTTGGTAATTGAATGCCTTGTACGTGAGGTGACGAGCGCGTACTTGTGCTAATTGTTGAAAATCCGGTTTTACTTTAAATATTTAAACTGAGTTCCTTTCTTACCTGTTTTATTCTACTTGCAATCATAGTCTATGTTAGCTTAGAAAGGCATGCCTAGCTGCCCTAAATTGCATGTTTGCTTAGATTGCCTTAATTATACTACGTGAAACATGTCAGGCTAGAATTTAATTGTTGCCTTGTATTTTTGCACTCTAATTCTAAAGGTCTTCTTGTTGTGCCCTGCTTATTTATTTTGGGACTACGGGACGGTATCCCAGGAGATCCCCCTGCACATTTATTTTGGGACTAAGGGACGGTATCCCGGGAGATCCCCCTGCACATTTATTTTGGGACTACGGGACAGTATCCCGAGAGATCCCCCTGCTTATTTACTTTG
Source organism: Nicotiana knightiana (assembly GCA_005239525.1). Lineage (NCBI taxonomy): Eukaryota > Viridiplantae > Streptophyta > Magnoliopsida > Solanales > Solanaceae > Nicotiana > Nicotiana knightiana. The sequence goes on along the minus strand of ML400607.1, from coordinate 7,558 downwards.
GGACTATGGGACGGTATCCTGGGAGATCCCCCTGCACACTGATAGTAGGATTACGGGACGGTATCCCGGGAGATACTTCGGATATACATATGATGGATTACGGGACGGTATCCTGGGAGATCCTTCGGATATACATATGATGGACTACGGGACGGTATCCCGGGAGATCCTTCGGATATACATATGATAGACTACGGGATGGTATCCCGGGAGATCCTTCGGATATACATATGATGGACTACAGGACGGTATCCCGGGAGGTCCTTCGGATATACATATGATGGACTACAGGACGGTATCCCAGGAGGTCCTTCGGATATACATATGATGGACTACGGGACGGTATCCCGGGAGATCCTTTGGATATACATATGATGGACTACGGGACGGTATCCCGAGAGATCCTTTGGATATACACATGATGGACTACGGGGCGGTATCCCGGGAGATCCACTGGACATTTGAGAAAAGGACTACCGGACGGTATCCTGGGAGATCCTCGTTGTTACTATTGTTTTATGATGTACATATTCTGTGTTTACTCTGTTCTTGTGTTTTTGTTATTGCCTTGTTGACCTGTCTTATTTCACTGTTGTACTCATTATTACCGCTTGTTTTCATATTGTAAATTCCTATTATATTGTTTGACCTCAGTAGGGCCCTGACCTTCCTCGTCACTACCCGACCGAGGTTAGGCTTGGCACTTACTGAATACCGTTGTAGTGTATTCATGCCATTTCTTGCGCATGTTTTTCATGTGCATACCCAGGTACCTCCACTCAGGCGCACTATCCCCGAGGTTGAGAGATACAGCAGAGACTTCGAGGTTCATCTGTCGCATCCGCAGACTAGGAGTCTCTATCTTATTCCAGCTTTTTGTGAAAAGTTTATCCTTCCTTACAGTTGTATAGATATTCTGGAGTTAGAGCAATGTATTAGATCTGTTAGCCTGTGGTTTCCGTGAGTTTCCGGGTTTTGAGGTGATGTAGTAGATTACCATATTGTTTTGAGTTGTATATGCCAAGTGGCGTTTATATACAGTCTTCTCTTAGAGTGTTCAGCTTTCTTTATTTTACTTATTTCCGCAATTTTGTTGTTATTCCGCATTGTTAGGCTTACCAAGTCATAGGGACTAGGTGCCGTCATGACATGTTCACGGAGGGCGAACTGGGGTCGTGACAAAATGTTTTCTTATTCGTAACTGTTTTTATTTGATAACAGTTTTCTGAACAAATACAAGGAATTATATCTTTCATCCATAACTGTTTTATTTGATAACAATTTTTTGAATGAGTACACTGATGATGATCTTTTACCCCTAACTGTTTTTGTTACAACATCTTTGAATAAGTATAAAGATGTACATTTATTTCTTGTGACTAATATTTTGCCTTTCAACCTGCACATGTTCGAAGGTTTTGGCTTTTTGCATTAGGCTTTATATTTGGATGACTCGTTTGATCTCTTTAGATTCTGCTCGTATCACTTGTCTTGTTGGGTAGATGGGTCTTCAAGCTTGAGCTTTTGACTTCCTGATAGTCTTCTTTGCTTCGTCTTAGCCTTCCATACTATATAGTCCCCCAAGTGTTTGAGCTTTGAAGAATGAGATCTCGAGCACTTGATTATTCCTTCCTTGTGGTCCTTTTCTTGAAAATAAAAAACATTCTGAACTCGAAGGTATATAGTTTTTTAGATGATGACTGCTTAACCCTTTAAAACGTCCATCAGAAAGTGTAACCCTAGACCGGGAATTGTGTGATTTCCTTATGTCTTTGCAGGTCTAATATCATCATCTGGTGATGGGTTAGCTTTATGCCTATCATCTAAAAATGTTAGTAAAATTTTTAAACGTTCAAAAATAAAATCGAACGTGTGGTACCTGACTGGGGGTATTTCTTTTCCTTAGAAGTAATACTTCTTTAGGTGGATGGCGTTCTGGCTTGTTGGTAGAACTCTGTCGTTCATAGCTTCCAACTCATAGACGCCTTTCCCAGCTATGCCTCGAATTTTGTAAGGTCCTTCCCAGTTTGGATTTAGCTTTCCTGCGCCCGCTTCTTTCGTTGATTGAAAAAAAAATTTGAGGGCGAAATCCCTAATCATGAAGTACCTAAGATGAGCTTTACGGTTGTAATAACTCTCTATGATTTTTTTTTTGAGTTGCCATCCGTATCAGTGATGCTTCTCTCTGTAGTTCAAGAAGGTCCAGGTTGGTCCTTAATTCGTCGTCTTTTTCTCCCTCCATGGCTGTTGAGAACCTTATGCTTGGTTCGCCAATCTCCACAGGTATTAAGGCTTCTAAGTCATAAACAAGTGCGAACGGAGTTTCTCCCGTGGCTATTTTTGAAGTTGTTTTGTATGCCCATAGTACCGCTGGTAACTCGTCAAGCCAGTTTCCTTTGGCTTTATCCAGCCGCTTCTTTAGATTGCTGATGATAACCTCATTCTTTGACTCAGCTTGACCATTAGCCACGGGGTGGTACGGCGTTGAAGTGATCCGCTTGATTTGCCAACTTTCGAAGAATTCTGTGATTTGAGAGCCTATGAATTGTGGGCCATTATCGCACACGATTTCCTTTGGTATTCCAAATCGGCATATTATGTTTCGCCATAAGAAGCTTTTAACTTCCTTTTCTCGCACTTGCTTGAACACTTCTTCCTCTACCCATTTTGTAAAATAGTGGGTTAGCACGAGTAAAAACCGTACCTGCACATTAGTTGTGGGTAGAGGTCCCACTATGTCCATACCCCATTTCATGAAAGGCCATGGGGATATTAATGGATTTAATAATTCCGCTAGTCGATGCATGTTATTGGCAAACCTTTGGCACCTGTCACATTTGGATACGAAGTTCTTGGTTTCTTCTTCCATCTTAGTCCAATAGTATCCAGCTCTGATTAGGGTTTTCACTAAGGATCTCACCCCTGAGTGATTTCCACAGTGTCCTCCGTGGAATTCTTTCATCACAAATTTCGTTTGGTTAGATCCGAGGCATTAAGCTAGGGGTCCTCCGAACATCTTACGATAAAGTGAGTTGCGAATAAGGCAGTACCGTGCTGCTTTGCGGCGAAGTGCTTGAGCTGCTTTCCTGTCTTCAGGTACGGTGCCATTCTGCAAAAAATTAAGAATTTCGTTTCTCCAGTCCCGAGTTAAGTTGTTGAAAGTTACCTCATTCCTGTCCTGGTCTATCATTGAATGAAATAGTTGGACGACAATTGCATTGTCTTTGTTTGTTACTTCTGCCGCGAGGTTTACTAATGCATCTGCTTCTGCATTTTCCTCTCTAGGTATTTGCATTACCTTCATGTTTTGAATTGTCTCACGAGCTCTCCTGCTTTTTCAAGATACTGTTGCATTCGAGTAACTCGAGCGATGTAAGTCCCTTGTATCTGATTTACTACCAGTTGGGAGTCACTGTTGATCACAATTTGCTCGATTGAGAGCTCCCGTGCGAGTTCAAGCCCTGCAATAACAGCTTCGTACTCTACTTCATTGTTAGTTATAGGATAACAGTTGATAGCTTGCCGTGTCTTTTCACCAATGGGTGATATTAAGACTATGCCTAAGCAGGCACCTTTTATATTTGAGGAACCATCGGTGAACAAGGTCCATAGGCCCGGATTAGTACCGTTAAAAAGTTGTAACTCTTTCTCTACTTCAGAAACAATGCTATTACTAAAATCAGCAACAAAATCAGCTAGTATTTGAGACTTAATTGCAGTCCTAGGCTGATAGATTATTTCATGCTCACTTAATTCTATGGCCCAATTGGCTAATCTTCCTGACAATTCATGTATATGCAGAATATTTCTTAAAGGATATGAAGTTACAACGGTGATTGGCTGGCATTGAAAATATGGTCGTAATTTTCTATATGTCATTATTAAAGCTAAGGCTAACTTTTCCAGATGTGGATATCTAGTCTCAGCATCTAGCAAAGTTTTACTTACATAATAGATAGGTGATTGTTTACCTTTTTCTTCTCTTACCAGTACTGCACTTACAGCAATTTCTGAGACAGCCAGGTAGATGTACAATCTTTCCCCTTCTTTTGGCTTTGAAAGCAGTGGTGGTTTCGATAGATAAATCTTCAGATTCTTGAGGGCTTGCTGACATTCTTCAGTCCATTCGAACTGATTCTGCTTTTTGAGAACTGAGAAGAATTTAAAACTTTTTTCGGAAGACTTAGAAATAAATCTTCCCAAAGCTGTTATTCTCCCTGCTAGTCTTTGAACTTCCTTATTATTTGTTAAAATATCAGGTATTTCTTCTATAGCTTTAATTTGAGCGGGATTTACCTCTATTCCTCTGTTCGATACAAGGAAACCCAAAAATTTACCTGATTGCACTCCAAAAGCGCATTTTTCTGGATTTAGCTTCATATTATACCTGCGTAAAATATCAAAAGTAGTAGAGAGATGCTGGAAATGGTCTTCTGCTTGTGTTGATTTTACCAACATATCATCAATATAGACTTCCATCGTCTTTCCAAGATGTTCTTGGAACATTTTAGTCACTAAACTTTGATAGATGACTCTAGTGTTTTTCNAATGGGAATGAATCTTTGGGGCATGCTTTATTTAAATCAGTATAATCTACACATACTCTCCATTTGCCATTTTTTTAGGTACTACCATGGTGTTCGCTAGCCAATTAGGGTACGTTACCTCTCGTATTGAACCGATCTTCAAGAGTTTCTGTACCTCTTCGTCGATCACTTGGTTTTTGAATGGTCCTTGCTTTCTTTTCTTCTGCTTAACAGGTACGAAGGATAGATCTTCATTTAGTTTATGAGTCATCACTTTTAGTGAGATGCCTGCCATATCTGAGTGGGACCAGGCAAAGCAGTCTGCGTTAGCCTTTAAATAATCAATTAACTTACCTCTTCGAGAGGGCCCAACCTCGTGCCTATATACACTTCTTGTTCAGACTTTTGTTCAGACAATGGAACAACTTCGAGTTGTTCTGTAGTTGTTTTGATGTGCTCGTCTTCCTCCGGTTCATGAATGACGTCCGGTCTGGAATCTGCATCCGTGTGGTCAAATGCACCTTCTGTGGTAACTTGATTCACCTTCTCGTAAGTATTTTCTTTCGTACCTGTTTCAGCAATAATACCTTCTGTACCTATTTGGGTAGTAATTTCTTCCATGCTTGTTTGGGCGGTGTTACCCTTTTGGGAGATTCCCTTATCTTGTGATTCTTCCACCTCTATTTTTTTGTTGTAGTGTACCACGGAATTTATATTTCTTGCGGTTTGCTGATCGCCTCTAATTTGCTGAATCCCCCATTCAGAGGGGAATTTAATTACCTGATGCAAGGTGGAGGGTATTGCTTTCATGTCGTGGATCCATGGCCTTCCCACGATTACGTTATAAGCCATGTCAGTATCGATGACTTGGAACCTGGTACTTTTGATCACCCCCTTAGCATAAGCGCTAAGCTCAATTTCTCCTTTTGTTATAACCGTAGAGTTATCAAACCCTGCTATGGATCGTGCCCTTGGATTACTTGATTCCCCAATAGCATTTCTTCCACGACTCTTAGCAAAATGATATTGACTGAACTACCTGGATCAATCAACACTCTTTTTACGTTAGTGTCATGAATAAGTAAAGATATTACCAGAGCATC